>SNQJ01S0026619.1:142550-180881 GCA_010110895.2 Picea sitchensis
ATCGCCTGCTTCCTTCCCCTTGGATCCTCTACGAATTTCTGTGAGAAAAACTGCTTAGAGAATGTGCAACGCTATGCTTCACTTATCTCGACACGTCTGTGCTTTATTTAAATATGAGCAATGTTCCTCCTACTCCATCGAATGGAGGTTTTCCCCGGGTTTTGCCTCTTTCATGCATTAGCATTAGTGTTCCTTCAACAGATAATCCATTCTTACCTTTCGATATGATATTGATCTTTTTGCTTTTAAATTAAAAAAAAGTTTCGGATTTTTACCATGGCAGTTTTATGGTGGCAATGCCTATCATTTCCAATTGTCTTGTTCCTATTCTAAACATGGAACTCACATTAGTCACGTAATCATTTCATGATTCAACATCTCATTAATGTGACTTTACTTTGATAGCATTTCATAAATGGAGCATTATATTACTTGGTAAGTCAAATCATTGGAACTATGTAATGATGTTTAGTTAATAACAATTCTCTATTGGTCATTGGAACCCTCATAATGTTTACCTAAATATATCACTTTTAAGATAGACAATTTATTTACTTACCGATTGCACTTTCTATGAAAATAAATTGGTGGATCTCTTGCCACTTGAAATAATGGTGATACATGATTAATTTAGTAATTAAATTTACTTGTGCACCTTAAATAAAGTTGACGTGTGATTTATTTGTAATTATTCTCTTGCGCCCTGAAATTAATGTGAATAGATTACTTTGCGTGTGGAAATAAATGGATGAGTAACTAGATTCTCGTGCCTTGAAATTAATAGATTATATTTCTTTTGCACCTTGAATTAAATTGATAATTACTCTTGTGCCATTGAATAATGTGATGTATGTTTGCAATAGAAATCGTTGCGCCATGAAATTAATAGGACGTGCGACTGATTATGGATTTTATTATCCTTGCGTCATAAAAATAAAATCGATGATATCCCTTGTGCCATGGGTTATGCTGATGATTAAGTAATTAGATTTCTTGCGCTATGGACTAAGGATGATGCATAAATGGTTACACTTTTAGATTACTTGCGCACATTGTAATAATGTGAATGTATGATTTCCTAAAGATTAATTGTGTGCATTGAATGGTGTTGATTTATGTTCAATTCGGTATTTAGATCATGCACGCACCTTCAAAATAATGTTGATTACATTGCACCTTAACTTATGTCATTACATGATTGAATTAGTAATTAAATTCTCTTGTGTCATGAATAATAATGATGTTGATTGATTGAGCTAGTTGGTTTTCGACTTGATTGTGTTAGTGGGATGTAGACACCTCCTTGTTCCTCAGAAAAGTTGCCAACCCTGAGACCTTAAGTGGTCAAAATCAATAAGATGAATCCTGGGCTTGAGCATTTCTTATGTGTCCTAGAGGTCCTAACCATGCAGGGTAGGTTGGGCGGGTAGTCATTTTAATATTCAATATTTGGATGATTATTGTTTATAAATTGCTTTAGTTGATTGTCATGTTTAAACTGCATTTCTATTTATGTTTATGTGTTGGTCATGTGGCACTATTATTTATGTAGATGCGTTGGTTGCATCGTTATTGATTACAATGATGAGTCGCTTATCATTTTTTTGATTATGATGTTGTTTGATTATGCGCGGCTATGAATTATGTGTAAGATGTTAATTCTCTAATGCTTAATTTTTTATTTTTTTTACCTATTGTGCTTCACTTTTCCTACCTATAATGGATGGGGCCTTACATATGGTATCAGAGTGGGTTCCATCCTGTGACTTAGGATCATCACACCTTCCACTGTATTAAACACTTGATTAATAATTTATCACTAATTAAATTGAATTGTGTCCTTGTAGGTAATCATGGTTAGAGGATGTCGTGGAGGCAGATGATGTGGTGCTAGGGGAGGAGGTGCGACGCCTCCAGTAGCATCCACGCCAGAGGGGTCTAGCCCCCAAGGAGTAGAGAAAGTCATTGGATAGAATGAGATTGTTCTGGGCGATGTGGTTGGGTTAATGAGGTCCTTTCAAAAGATGTCATAGAACTTGATTAACCGACTAGATAGAGATGAGGTTGGGGCACCTATACCCCATAAGGGTCCACAACTCACCCCAGCCGGTATTGGTAGCATTCACAAAGAGCTCGAGAAGGTTAAGTTTCCCGATTTCAAGGGTTCCATGGACGACGCAACCACTGAGGCATGGTTGGAGAACATGGCTATGTGATTCGCACTTCGTGAATACACCTCCAACATGAAGGTACACATGGTGGTATTTTAGGTGAAGGAAAGCACCCTTCTATGGTGGAAGACACTCATGCCACAACTGAACATGGTTGTCGAAGACGTGTCATGAGAATTGTTCGAGGAGTGGTTCCAGGAGATGTATTTGTCAGAGGAATTCATTGACCACCTGCTCAATGAGTTCAACTGACTCCTTACGACAGAACGATGGAGTATGGTGCTAGAAGTATGAGGCCCATTTTTGAGTTTCTTTGGTATGCTCCACATATTAATAATGAGAAAATTATGGTCAACAAGTTTGTGTTTGGATTTAATGTCAACATTACCGTTGTGAAGGTGAGGATCTATTGCTTCCTCGTTACTGTCTGATCCAGAGGAGCCCTCATAGGCGAGGAAGAGTGATGGAGTGGGAATTAGGAGGCGGGGACTAGGGCTTAGATGCAATGAAAGGACATCCCAGATCTTAACAACATGGAACTCCATCTAGACATCCATCAATTCGAGACGTAGAGGTTCCGTTTGCAACTCCATGATGACGGAAGCTCCTCGTGAGTGGAATCTGAGAGGGACCACAACACAACCACCAGCAGTTTAGGCTGATGGGTCGAACAAACCTTGGGGTTAGGTGAGGTAGACCAAAAACTTCTACTGAGATGAGGGGTACTAGGCCAGAAGGCAGGATGTTGGAGATGTGGAGAGCCACCGGTGAAATCCGGTTGAGAGGGCCAGAGAAATCAAGTCATCCGTACACACTATCATTGGAGATTTGGTCAAGGCGGAGGATTCATGTGGCGGTGAATAACAGCTAGAGCTACCAGTCTCTTTCGAGATGTCGAGGGTACCATTCTTGTGATACCTTTAGTATTTTATAGATCTGGTGCTCTGAGAGAGAGATTTATTTCAGGTTCGATTAACTAAAATTAGGTAAAAGGAATTCCAAGCGAGGATGCATTTAGCTATGTGGAAATGGATTTGGGTGTCAAGTAGAAGGTTGGAGAAAAGGTTCTGATTGTAGCCTCTAACTTGGGCAACTTTGTAATGAAGGCCAACCTATACGTCACACCCAGGATCTTATAATGTTGTGATTGGTATCGACTGGTTGGAATTGAATGATGTGATACTCAGTTGTAAGATGAAATGGTTGAGTTTGATCGATGATGAGGGACATAAACGAGTTATTGTAGGAAGGCAAGGAACTTTCCTTGGGTTCATTTCTTCCTCTGACTCTACAAAGAAATCTGGAAAGGATGCAATCTATATGTATTAGATTTGAATGAAAAAGGCATGGTGGAAGGATTAGAAAACCTTAATAGATGCAGTTCTGGACATGTGTTCAGAGGTTACCGAGGTTTTCCACCCAAAGTGAAATTTCGATGACAGGCGAGATAGAAAGAACTCCTTATGGTATAATAGATCCACATTAGTCTGAGGAGTTTAAAATCTCTGGCCGAAAGAGTTGTTGGACCCTACCAGGACTCACTCATGAGGTGTGTGTCACCTTGGTGTGCACAATTTTTTTTCATCTGAAGTAAGGATGGGTTGTGGAGACTCGGCATTTACTACCGTCAATTGAATAATGCAACAATCAGGAACGTATGCATTGCCAATAATGATGATTTGTTTGACCAAATAGGGTGACTCTATTTTCAAAGATGACTTTGAGTTATGATATCATGACGCATATCAAGGGAAGACATTCCCTAATACCTTCAAGTCGGTTCAAACATTATGATTTACCATTTCTTTAGAACATGAGAGGGAATTCATGAGCTTGATGAATGGGGTGTTCGAGGAATACTTGGACAAAGTGTTTTCAAGTATTCATTGACGACATATTGATATATTATCGGACAATGGAAGAACATGACAAACATTTGTGTTTGGTACATTATTATCAGAAAACAAATTATATAGAGGCATTAGAAATGCTCTTTTTATCAATCGAGGATTCATTATTTAGGGCATGTTATCTTCGACAAAGGTATCACTGTGGATTTAGAGAAGGTAGAGGCTATTATGTAATTTTCTATGTCGATGAACGTACCATAAGTACAAAGATTTATGGATTTAGCAGGATATTAAGAGTTTGTTGAAGGTTTTTCTAAGATAGCAAATCTGATCACATAATTGAAGAACAAGCAAAGTTTGTATGGACCTAGAAATGGAAGCATTTGAGAGCTCAAAGACATTGAAGAAAACAGATACTAAAATTCCACGACATGGACAAGGAGGTGTGGGCCATCGATGCATCAAAGAGAGAGCTTAGGCCAAAGTCTTACTTGATGCAAGAAATTTGAGTGATTTCTTACATCTCAAGAAATTTAAGGAATCATGAGGAGAACTACATGACTCATGATTTGGAATTATTGGCCAATGAGTAAGCCATGAGAGTGTGGGGACACTACCTAATAGGATGAAAATTCAAGCCAACAAGCTCACTATGGTTTGCAGCACATTGCATAAAGTGATGACATGTGATAAAGCCATTAGTCGAAATTCTTGTGAATATGATTTTGAGATTACCTACATAAAGGAGTAATGAATAAGTGGTAGATGCATTGAGTCGGAGACCACATATATTTTCAGTGATACCTCTTGGATGAATCTTCTAGAAAAGATTCTAACTATACAATTCGACAATGACTGGTATAAATAAGGGGTTGGAGAAACCATCGGAGACAAGACATAATATTGTTGGTACAAAATTTTGAAGGATATGTATTGGACAACGATGGATTGATGGGGTATAATAACCGTTTTTGTACGCTAATGGCAATTGAAGTTTGTGATCTTAATCGAGCTCTATGAGTAGTGTACATGGCTCATCCAAAATTCATGAAGATGAGAGCGGATCTTAATATATATAATAATTCTAGAATGAAGGCGAGCATCGTCAAATATGTGGTGATATGTCTAGAATCTCAGCGAGTGAAGGCTAAACATAGACATCTCACAGGATCACTACAACCTCACACTATTCCGGAATCAAAATAGGAAGTCATTTCGATGGATTTTATTGTTGGATTGTCGCTAATGACAAGGAGACATGACTCAATTTTTCATGGTAGTTGACACTTGTGAAAGAGTACGCATTTTGGTATATGCATATGAAGTAGGCGCGACATAGCTAGAGTTTTTATCAATGAAGTTGGCTGAGATTACTTAAGTTCTAAGGAATCATATCTGATAAGGGATTCAATGTTTTCAAGATGATTTTGGGCTAGTTTCCAACAAACCTTAGGAACACAACTTAACCTTAGTACAACGTATCACCTAGGAAGGCAGTGGATGAGTGAAGCGGGAAAAGAGCGAACTGATCTTGGAAGATATGTGTTGCATATGTGATGGAACAACAAAGAAGCATTGGAATATTTCTTGCCAGCGGTGAGTTTGTGTACAAAAAAACATCAAAGTACCATTAAGATGTACCATTTGAGTTTATTTCATTAACGGTATCCAGGACCTCCTTTACGAGAGATGGGTTGACTTGGATAGGATAACGTGCGACCAAAGAAGAGATCCAACAAATGATGAAATGAAAATGATAACACAAAGAGTTAAAGAAAATGTCAGTGAAGAGTTGCATGGAGTGCGCATTAGCGATTGGCCGTGATGCGAAGTTAGCGTCCGAGTTTTCTTGCGGTGTACACAAGAGTTCAATAAAGTTTAGAAAGGTTGATAAACTCTCACCTAGGTTTGTGGGGCCTTTCGAGTTGTGGAAAGGAAGGGGCTCATAGCCTATCGACTAGCATTGCCTGATTCTTTTGGGGCACGATGTTTTTTGTTTTTGAGACATTATGTTAGTGATCCTACACATTAGCGTTGACATGAGTTCCCTTGGAGACGTGGGCAGGGTACACTCCACTTTGGGGTAATCTCGACAACCATCGCGATACGGCGGTATGTCATTGAGCGATTCCGATTAGGTCAAGGTCCGATTATAGTCCACACTTGGCTCGTGGGAGGGATACATATGATATCATGACATATTTGAAGTTAGACATTTATATATATCTTATCCGGATGCTTTATTTCAGAACTTATTTATTGTGAAACTTCGGTATGAATTTTAAAATAAGAGGGGTGTATGTAACATCTATATGCAATACATGATGACTTATTCTTTTAGGACACTAGCGTGCAAGTGATCTAGTTCTAGTGATATATGGCATGCCGTTTACGTATAGTTCCTAGATGATGTTGATGGATTATGATTTATGTTGTATGATATCTACATTATTGACATATTTTATTGATGATTTTCCCCTAGGTATGCAGGACACTTAGCCAGTTGAGGGATCTGGAGTAGAACCTTGGACCTCCTTGATTCGATCTGGAGTCCAAGGAGGTGGATTGTATTGGTTTGGTATTTCATTTATGAATATGTGACATATGATCGATTATATATTATGATGTTGTTTATGGATGTTTGAAATGTCTTTTGATTTGATGGATGCGGTGAATAGCTTGCTATCCGACTCATATAAGGAGTAAAGGGGCCATCCAGAAACGATTCTAAGGAGGTCAGCAGCATCCATGACACAACACTGGCACTCTCATGTTCCTTAAATTGTAGGTGCTTTTAATTACCTGATTCGAGATCCACATGATCGTGAGGAAAGCGAGGCGATCGGCTCGCGAACATTTACAAAGAGTGCGCATAATGAGTCCTTTTTCTTAGAATCCCTTAGTCTCTCTGAGTCCGCAGAATGGAGTGCTAACTCGAGGTTTGGAAAACTACCAAAACCAATCAAAGTAACACCCTTGGGCAGAGAGTCGTCTTGAAGGTCACATCGTTAACCAGTTAAATTTGAATCAAAGGTGACACCCTTGGGCAGGCATTGCATCTTGAAAGTCGTCAATTTAAAAATTAGTCAATGAATCTAGGTGGCCTAGAAAACTTTTGAGCTAATGTTAAACCTCAAAATTTTGAGCACTTGCTAAAGTAATTAATTGATTAATGTTAATTAAAGAATGATTTTATCAATCATAATCCATAAGGGTCTAAGATTTTGCAACTAAAAATTTAACTAAGCCTAAGTCTAAGTTAGTGAGAATACAATAAAAATTATAAATTCAAATAGCGAGGGGAGGAAATAAATCAATTTAAGAAATCAATGAAAATAAAATAAATCTAAGAGTGATTTAATACACATTTGTGCAAGTATTTACCAAATTGGAATTTAAGGTGAATTGGAATTTAAGGTAAGAATGTAATAAAGCTAAAGGAATGGATACACATAGGAAGGAATCTAGATCCTAGTTAACAATAGTCTAACTAGGAGAAGATTCCTAATATTTTAACCTCAACTACGTTTTATAAGAAGGTTTTGAATCTAAAGTCTAGTTAACGATAGTCTGGCAGGAGAACATTGCTATTTTAAATCAACATTGTTTTAGAAAGGTGTCATGTCATAAATGGGAAATAAAAGGGAATAAAGGGACAAATATGAGCGATTTTAGGATGGGTTAGGGAAATTGACTTTATTAAATTAAAATGTGGATTTAATTGTACAAATTGGAGAAAGGGTGACAAGTGTAGGGGGATATATTCTAAATTATTTTTAATTGAAAATTGAGTTAATCGTGCAAGTGTGGGAAAATTCTACAAAACAAATGGCTGAGTTGAGAGATTGATCACATGGGTTATGAGTAATGTTACACTGCATAAAGTTTGACTAGTTTTAATTGAGAGAGTTTGGATACCCAACTTGAGTTAGACTGGTGGCTCTATATTGTAAGGTGAATTGGGAGCTAGAGGATGTCACAGTTGTGTGTGTGTGTGGACCCTTTGACTTACTTGGGGGGCTAAGGGGAAGAAGATTACCAGAGTAGAGTTGGATGAAGATGCTTGGTGAAAGTCCTCATCGATTAGCAGTGGGAGGGTGGAGAACACCATTTTCAAAATATCTTCTCTAGGTTCACCTTCGTCATTGGCTATGGTAATTTATTGAGAATTGTAATTGTATTGAGATTTAATATTTACATGCTTTTAAATTTTGATGAATTGACATCGGTTCCAGTTTTTATATTTAGGTAAAATAATCTTATTTTTTAATTTAATTATCTTGATCTTTTAATTTCTGTACAATCTCCACAATCCTTGATTTCTACTAGCTCTTTATCATTTTTGGAAATTTTATCTCTCAAATTATTTAAATTTACTCTTGTGTTGAAATTTTGGATTTACCCAACATTAATCTTAAATCTAAGACAGGTAGTTGATTAGCGAATCCACTCTGGTTGCCAGAATTGGGGGCAGTTATATGCCAGTTATCTCCCTCCATTTGTATCTTCCTTCCCCTTGTATACCCAAGGAAATATTTTGGATTTCTCCTATTACCTCTACGCCTTTGTTTTTCCTTCCACAATTCGATTTTCTTACGATTGCTCAGCATAAGATTTGCATTTGTATTCTATTCCTTGGTGTATCTGAGCCTTGAAACCTCTGTTCCTTTCTTTTTCCTTGAACAATTCGAGTTGCATATGAATTTCCCAGCTACTGGTTTCTCTGCTTTTTTATCAAGAAACTACCCAATGCTTAAACTCAGATAAAATCTACGTTTCCACAAATATTTTCTCTGCGTTTGCTTACATATTTACCCAATGCTTTTATCACATTTACCCAGTGATTACCAACAATTTTACCCAACGATTTTATCTCTTTTTATCTATGTGTTTTTGACCAAGGAATTTTCCTTTCCTTTGCACTTTCACCCAACAACTCTTTCAGCATTACCTCTGCGTGTTCCATGACTGTCTCTTTTCATGATTTACCTTTGTGCTATTGACTATATTTTATCCATAACTTTTTTCCGCTGTGTTTTGTCTACTGGACTACTATCTTCCTTCATCAAATGGAGGATTAACACTGCGCTTATTTCTTCTGAATGGATCAGGATTTAAACTCTGCGTTTTAATTCCTTTCTCAACAATTTTTATTCAAACATGGATTATTTCTTTATGCTACAGTTTCTCCCAACTATGAGCATCCCCTAACATTTTTAATTTGATTGATCTTCTCATTTTGCCAAAGAAAATTCCCCCAACATGTGTTTTCTCCTGGCGATAACCATTCTCTGAACCTCTACGCTTCCCCTCTTCCTCATGGCGGTTTCTAAGAATAAAACCTCTGCGTTTTTGGCAAGTTATTCA
Source organism: Picea sitchensis (assembly GCA_010110895.2). Lineage (NCBI taxonomy): Eukaryota > Viridiplantae > Streptophyta > Pinopsida > Pinales > Pinaceae > Picea > Picea sitchensis. The sequence goes on from SNQJ01S0026619.1 coordinate 151,939, forward strand.
TCTGATTTTTTGTAAAGTTAATTCTCTGTGTTTTACAAAGAAAAACCGCTGCATTTGCAAGTTTTCCCCTGTGTTTTTCCTTGAGGAATTCACCTGGCGTTGGTTTGTTTGCCCAACTCTTTCATCTTGAATTATCTGAGTTTTGTTGCAATTTTAGACTACATTTTTCCTTGTGCAATCACCTGCTTCCTTCCCCTTGGATCCTCTACAAATTTGTGTGAGGAAAACTGCTCAACAAATGTGCAACACTATGCTTCACCCATTTGAACACCTCTGCGTTTTATTTAAATCTGAGCAGTGTTCCTCCTACTCCCTCGAATGACAGTTTTCCTGGGGTTTTGACTCTTTCATGCATTAGTGTTCCTTCAACGGATAATCCATTCTTACCTTTCGATATGATATTAATATTTTAGTTTATATAATTAAAAACAAAATTTTCAGATTTGTGCCATGGCAATTTTATGGTTGTAATGCCTATGATTTCCAATGGTCTTGTTCCTATTCCAAACGTGGAAATCACATTAGCCACATAATCATTTCATAATTCAACATCTCATTAAAGTGACTTTACTTTGCTAGCATTTCATAAATGGAGCAGTGACTTTACTTTGCTAGCATTTCATAAATGGAGCATTAAATTACTTCTTGGTAAGTCAAATCATTGGAACTATGTAATGATGTTTAGTTAATAACAATTCCCTATTGTTCATTGGAACCCTCATAATGTTTACCTAGATATATCACTTTTAAGATAGACAGTTGATTTACTTAAGGATTGCACTTTCTATGAAATTAAATTAGTGGATCTCTTGGCGCCTTGAAATACTGATGATGCATGATTAATTTAGTAATTAAATTTACTTGCGCAGCTTAAATAAAGTTGACGTGTGATTTATTTGTAATTATTCTCTTGCACCCTGAAATTAATGTGAATAGATTACTTTGCATGTGGAAATAAATGGATGAGTAACTAGATTCTTACGCCCTGAAATTAATAGATTAGATTTCTTTTGCGCCTTGAATTAAATTGATAATTACTCTTGCGCCATTGAATAATGTGATTTATGTTTTTAATAGAAATCGTTGGTCCATGAAATTAATAGAACGTGAGACTGATTATGTGATTTTCTTATCCTTGTGCCATGAAAATAAAATCAATGATTTCCCTTGCGCCATGAGTTATGCTGATGATTAAATAATTATATTGCTTTCGCTATGGACTAATGATGATGCCTAAATGATTACACTTTTAGATTACTCGTGCGCATTGTAATAATGTGAATGTATGATTTCCTACATGATTAGATTAATTACGCGCATTGAATGATTTTGATTTATGTTCAATTCAATATTTAGATCACTTGCGCAGCTTGAAAATAATGTTGATTTATTGTTGAATTCAATAATTAATTAATTGTGTTCCTTGAAATAAAATAGATGTTTTCTTTTGCGCCATGGAAATAAAATAATGTTGACTACATTGCACCTTAACTTATGTTTTTACATGATTGATTTAGTAATTAAATTCTCTTGCCCCATGAAAAATAATGATGTTGATTGATCGAGCTAGTTGGTTTTAGAATTGATTGTGTTAGTGGGATGTACACACCTCATCATTCCTCAGAACAGTGGCCATCCCTAAGACCTTAATTGGTCAAAATCAATCAGATGAATCTTGGGCTTCAGCGTTGCTTATGTGTCCTGTAGGTCCTAATCATGCAGGAGAGGTTGGGCAGGTAATCATTTTAATATTTAGTATCTGGTCGATCATTGTTTATAAATTGCTTCAGCTGATTGTCATGGATGAATTGCATCACTATTTATGTTTATGTGTTGGTCAGGTGTCTCTATCATTTATGTAGATGCATTTGTTGCATTGTTATTGATTACAATGCTGAGTCACTTATAATGATTTTGATTATGATGTCGTTTAATTACGCACTACTATGAATTATGTATAAGACGTTAATTTCCTAATGATTTAAAAAAAAAAAATTACCTATTGTGCTTCGCTTTTCCTAGCCGTAACGGAGGGGGCCTTACAAATTAACCCATCAAATAGGAAATTTTGAGGATAAAATAAAACAATTTTTTACCATATCAAAATTAAATTCAAAAATCCATTCAAGAGAAAAATATGGCACAATCCTTCTATTTCTTTCCACCTCCGCTGAGAATTCCATGTATTGTTCAATCAATAGTAAGAAAGAATAGGAAAATAAAACTAATTAAAAACTAGAAATCAAAACTAAACTATCCAAAGGAAAGACACTAGTTTATTCTATCCTACTCATATTCTATGATACAATGGATAAAAAAATGAACAATGTATAGTCATAATGTCAATGTAGCCATCCACATAATCCCAAACCTGCAAAGATATTTTGATGAAAATAGATTAGTAGTATAACTTGGAATAAAGATAGACTAAAAATAGGAAAAATTAAATCTTGAAAAACTATCCACCATATTAAATATGTGATAGTAATAATTCATGGAAACATTGGCTTAATAAGATTTCTCCAACCATGCTTCAATTCTATCATAAAATATACCATGACTAACATAGAATTGATGGAGGTAGTTCAATGGAAAATAGCATACCAAATGAGGACCATGCATGGAATATGTGTGACGTGTTCTTGGTGAGAGAATCTGTGTGCTAATATATTTGTCTATCCCTAAAGACAAAAAAAAATAATGAGGGCTTGATATGACCATCGACGTAGACCAAAGTGCATCATTGTCTTGGCAAACCTCCTTGGACTCATACTTCAAACAACCATCAACTTGAGATAAGTAAGTGAAATCAAATGATATAAATGGACTAACATGCACCATGGTTTGAGAGATGATTTCAAAACAATGGTGAGATCCACTAGTATCAACAATATCAAGTAAAGGGCTACTTGAACAAGAAGATTCTCTATTGAACAAAAAGTGAAGATGAAAAATAAGAAGACATCCTTTGATACACATATGCTACAACACTTCCTTCATCCCATGAAAAAGGTTGATAAGTCATAGATGTACTAAGTTCATGGGAGGAGGCCTTATCCTCGCTATCTTCCATATGCACATTACCACCATCAATTACTTCAAAAGGGGTCACCCCCATTGATTTTATTTGAATAGGAAAATGGGTGGCTTCTTGCAAAATCAAACCATTAAAGAGATTGGGATAGAAATAATAATAAGTGGAATAATTAAGAGAATTAAAATATTCCATTAAACAAGAAACATTTTCATAAAGTGGCTCTTCGAATGATAGTTTCTCCTCTTTAAGAACATTGGTGACTATTGTGAATCGGTAGGCTCCACACTCGGAATGATTTCACAATCAACACATTATTCCTCAACATGATTTTCCTCATTTAAGAAAGAAGTGGATTGTTGCAATAAGAGTGGTATGCATTGTATGTTAATTTATTCTCCTGAAGTGAAAATATCATTGTTATTGTCTTGCTCTTGTATAGCATTAGAATATGAAATATATTTCAACACATGCTCATGGTTATAAGAGAGGATCAAATAAAAATAATTATTATAACAAGAAGTTTCAGTAAATAATACATCAGTAGTAGGAAGAAATTCTTGATCAATCCCAGTTAAACTAGGATAATTTATGACAACATGGTAGTTCAAAATTAAAAGAAACCGATTCCAAATTATCCATGTGTGAGGAAGAATTTATTTCATGAGTGTTCATATTTTCTTCATTAACAAAATGATCAACATCCATGTATTTCCCCATAGCTTCCTCTTCCATTTCTTGTGATGGAAAAGGTGAGGTAGGATAATGTGAACCTGACATAACCATCAGTGTGACCCGAAGTGCCCCATTATCAGTAGAAAAAGCCTCCTCTTGGTCATGTACACAAGAGGTTTTATTTCCATCACAAAGAAAGAAAGGGGGAATGGAGTGGTAGGAGGATGCATATATTTCTTTCAAAAAATAATTCTCTCTCTGATTTATATCCCCCGTAGAAAATAAATATCCCAATATATGGAGTCCAACTACACCATCAACATTTTCAACATTTTCATTTAAATCCAAATTAGCATGTAAAGGAACATTAAAACATGATTTATATTCTTCATTCACTTTCTCACATGTTTCATTAGTAAGAGAATGTAAATAGGAAATCAAATCATTGGTAGAGGGCCTATCATCTAGAGGAAATCTATAGAAAAGATGGGTAAATATGATAACAAAATATTCAAGAGATTTATATTTGTTCTTCCTAATCTCTGATATCTTTGCACACAAATCATCATAATCATAATTCTCATAAGCATGCCAAAATTGATGCATAAAATACTACCATGTGTGAATAAAGAAAGCTAACAAAGTCTCACACCAGCTCTTGAACCAACCTACAAAAGTGAGAGTGAATATCCTGCAAATGACACTTCCATTAGTAATATTATGAGAACAAGAAAATTTTCAGAATTTAAAAGCATGTTCAGATGTAGTTGTCTCACCTTTGCCATCGAATTTAAGTTCTGAAAAGAAATGTATAATCTTTCTAGGAGGTTTGGGAGGTATAGTACCAGAAAAACATCTCCATAAAGGGATATGTGTAATGTCCCCAATGTTGATTAGGCTAGGATATTAGTGTTTTCTGTCCAATGATGTTGTTTATGGTTGGGTGATTCTGTCAAACACTTTATATTCATATGTTTTTATGGTATATTACTGGCTGATAACTTTATTCAACATTTTGCAAGTGTTTTTACAATGTAAATTTCTTCAAACATATTACATACCACATAAACATGAGAAATAAGAGACAATGATGGAATTTTATTATGAATGGTGAAAAACCATACAATATAATCCAACAACAATAACTAAAGGCTTACATGCAAATGTAATAGGCTCCTAAGAACACAAATAAAAATAAAAACCTAGAAAAATGGTGCCAATGTCTCTGTTGAAGATTATGATACTCTATTTCAAATCAGAACAGGGTTGGAAACCTTCCTCAAATCTGTAGTACTTCAACGATCTTCCTCCAATCTACCTCTACTCAGTCGAACAACCAACCGACCGCCTATACCAATTCATCTCTTCTCATCTATAGATATCCTTGATTGAAAAAGATGGATATCATGTGGTGCCTCATAGGAAGAGGATGCAAAACACACAGGGGCCTCGCGGAACACCCTTTACTCAACCCACATCATTTTCGTATACTACGTTTTATCAAAAACCCTCCTCATGTATGTAAAGTATGAGTACAACCTCCTCCGAAAGATTCACCAACCTCCTATGTAGTTGATCTACCTCCACTGAAAACAAACCCAAAACTGAAGCTCCAATGAAGACTCCATAAAGATCCTACTCCTTGTCTAAACCCCAATGAAATCCTGGGTGGATTCCCCTCTTGTCTATCTAGGGTGGATATTGCACCAATAAAACCAAACCAATAGTGGAAGGGTTTTTATAAACCCTAATGAAACAATGGCTCCAAGAGCACTTCCAAAATGAGAGATCAAATCATAATCCAAAGTGAGGTTCTACCCTTCCTTTAATCATTTCTCCATGCCTTCTATAACTTTATCTTTTTGACCAAGTCAAATGTAACCCTTATCCCCTTTTTGTCTAAATAAAATATGATCCTTATCCCCCCCTTTTTATTTCACTTTAGTATTAAAATTCAGTTGTAATAGATAAGTAACTTGTTAACTCTAATGTCACTTTAAATACATGACATCTCCTAACTAAGTGACATTGAATAACCCCTTTTGACTCCCTTTTTATTCACTGAAAATTCATAGAATTCATTTCTACTACTGAATAGGGGAATAAAAAAATGGGGGCATGAAAAATCTTCCCTTCCCAAAGATTGTTTTTCCTCAAGCAATTCCATCACAACTTGATGCTCCATCAACTATTCCAAACTGAAATTGAAAATGATACCAGTATCCAAAACCACCCTGTAAGATGTGAAGCATCTGCCTCTCAAGACGCGGTCTGGTAATATGATAACATTAGAGGTCTCCTGAAAACTTCCCAAAAGTAAGGCCACTCAATGTTGCAACAACTCGATCAACCCATAAAGGAACTGATCTTCTAGGGAACCAATCTCATGAAGGAAAAAACTGGCTCTAGCCTCCGTGTCAACTATCACACTGTCTCCTACTGAAATCCTAGGGTCCCAAGCTATCCTTAGAAAGGAAGCATCACATTGATGCTATTACACTCTAATAATAGTTGTATGAACATCGTGCACACTCTGCATCCTTCTCTCTTGTAACTCCATGCTTACATACCTGTAAGGGATGAACCTATTATCATGACTGGTAGCTAGCATAGGAAACCCTGTGATGTCACAACCTATAAATCCACTATCATACCCAATCCTGAATATCAGAAAAGGAAGTGTATCCCAGTCATTGAAAATGACTTTGGGATAATCATGGACTCTATATATCCCTCCATTAGGTAGATCAATCATGTGCACTACCCCATAGTCAAAATATACTGTTGGAAAGTGTGTGAACTCGTCAATCAATGGAGACATACTATCAGTCCATTGTATCATTGATATATTTATGGTGCAATCTGTCCACATTCTCTCCCACTCTCACCCATAAATGGCCAAAGACTGCATCGATCATATGGAATGAGTATGCCCCAAACTATTCTTCTGACAAGTCATATACTCCCCTACATCATTCGTGAGGCCTCTCCATGCGAACCTCTCTCGGGTATTCATGGACGGTGTGAAGCGATCTCTTATCCTAGTACTAATATGAAAGGTGTTGATACAAGAACCCATCTACTTGTCCCTGATAAGACAGTTTATCATAAGCTACATAAACTCAGTCAACTACTAGGAAGACCACTCCTCCAAGAAACCCCTCCTAAGTCTCCCAAAAGTGAACTTTGGAAAGTCAAAATTGGTGCTCACATCTCTAATAGTAGTTGAACTATCAAGAAATGTAATCCCAGTGTCCCAAACTAATCTCGAACATGTACCACTATGTTGATATTTCACTATGATCATTACCATCAAACCAACGCTCCCAATATACATCTTCCTTTCTTGGAACCCCAAGATGAAATCCCTGAAGGGACTGAAACCACTATCTTGAATCCTCCCCTGCGAAGGTGTCTCTATGAAGTCTAAGTCTTCAAATCCATGGCCAACCTCAAGCCCGTCCTGCCATATAGATTAAATATTGACCTTCTCTCTACTCATGACTTCCTAAAAATAAATCAGACCACTTACTATCATAGCTATGTCGATCATCATCATTTGAATCAATCTATCACTCAGATGAATTCTCGGATCCCACGACCAAATTGGAATTTCAATACTCCAGTACCTGTTATTTGTTGTTGCTCCATATTGGTAACCATCAAAGTCAAGATGGGCCAATTCCCTGGTATGCCAACATCCTATGGGAGCCACGTAATAGGAATCAACTTTGTAACTACAACTCTATTTGGCTCCTTCAAAACTGTACTGAAAAATATGCTACCTCGATCACCGTCAATGTACTCAAGTAATTTGTGGAGTCTAAATACCTCCTTGGAAAGTATCCCTTTCACTTACAATACCTCATACTCATACGAGTACCCAAAATTCCTTTCCAAAGGGGAATCACACATAGCCATCATGATCTTCTCCCTAAGCATGGTCTTATGAACTACATGTGTGTGACCTCCATAGTGGATAATTCCATCCACCACTATGTCAACTGACATCTCTGATAACTGATCCAATACAATCTGGATCTCCTCCTATCTTCCAACCACATATCCCAAATGAAAGATCTCTAACATGGATATAATCCTACCTTCCTCACTGATCTGACTCAGGTGAACCCTCCAGATCCTTCCAAATATATTGTTGGCATAAAAAAATAACAATATATGCCACTGCCATTGCCTATAAGACTGGAAAGTGTCAGGTGCGTTGGTCAGCCCCAATGTCATGAACAAGGACTCAAGGTAAAATATGAGAGATATCCTGTAGGTATCCTTCTCTCTTTCCCTTCTCTAATGATATCCCAATCAAAGATCAATCTCTAGGGAATATTCCTCTCCATGAATCTCGTCCATCCACTCATCAATCCTCAATGAACCAAGCTCAATGGTATGTCTAAAATCCCTCTCTGGAGGTCTCCCCCGAGGAAATGTCCCAAAACCCCACTGTACATTACAATACACCGCAGTATACTGTTGTATACTACTGCATACCACTGTATCATCATGTATCACCATGTATCCTATATGTGCCATTGTGTCAATCACTCCACTAATATCAACTGGGCCTGGATCCCAGAGTGATGTATCCACATATGTCCTATAATCAATCCCCCAATCAACTAGTGCATATAATTCCTTGTTGGTTGGTCCATAAGGAATTTTATAAACAACCTCCTTTGTAGCTAAGCCTCGAGCCAAAATAAATAACTCATGATCCTTGTAATGCAAAATAGATTCATGGTAAAAACCCATCTATTTCAAAAATCTCTTCATACACCTGCAACTTTGAATGCTCCTCATTTGGAATCATCATAAGAGGCTCCTTTCTTAGATCATGAGTGCCACTCATGCCCTCATGTGCCACTGTTGCAAAAAATGATGGTGTCTCTGCTACTTTCAATGATGAAGTGCTATGGGGAAAATCCCCCTATACTATACTGGGTCGGAATATAGGTAGGGCATTGACTTCCCTTAAAATACAATTCTACCATTAAGTTACCCCAAAAATATATAATCTGAATGAAGAGAGAGAGGAAATAATGTCAATGGGTTCACCTTTGGTCCTTGCGGTTGGTGTAGACCTCTTTCGCTTCTTGTAGCCTCCTGGATCGGGGGTCTCCTCCCAAATATGACAATCAAAAGCTTAGGAAAACAATGCTATAATACATGAAATATCTACTTATCACCTTCAAGGTTTAGATATAGACATAAATGCATAAATCAATAAAATCATATAGACAATGTTTTGGAACAAGAATGAACTATTTTATTCAATATTAAAATCAAAAGGTTACAAAAAGCATTCATCGATAATTAAGCTCCTACGAACTAGGTCCTAAGCTCCTCATCATGGCTTCAAGTGCATCAATCCTACGTTATCTTCTCACAACCAACTTATCACTTGGGAAAGGAGAAAGTGGAGGGAAGGATGAGGCCAAAACTCAAAAAGGGATGCAAAACTTGGGCTAAGAAGGGGGAAGGTATTTTGGCATAGTTTTCTTATTCTCTTGCTTGTCTTCTCAAATGAAACCCCAAGACCTCTTTTATATGATAAAAAATATGGTTATTAGGTTTGGGGATGGGCTACAAGGGGTAAATGGTTAGGAAACCTTGTATATTTCATTAAATCCACCGAATTCCTTGTAATTTAATATTTTTTGCAAATTTTGGAGGTAAACCGCAGGCTAACTAGCATGCAACTCATGTATGTAAGTGGGCTAAATAGAATGCAACACACGTAATGTGCATAGGTTACTAATTACAACAGGGCATGTACACTTTCCAAAAAATGGTTTTAAAAGGAAGCCTCAACAGTAGTTTGGTAAAGTATGTAAGTGGAAGGCCAATGTCTTGTATGTGTAAGGCATTTTGGACTACTTTTGATGAAGAGCGTGCCAAAATAATTTGGAAACAAATATCCTCAATCTCCCTATCCTTGTCTTCAACGAGACTTAAGATCAAGGTCTGTATCCATGAACAATTGCAAATAATCAAATTTCATCTACTATAGTGCCTCTTTGATGATCTTTGAGAATTGGGTACTCATGACCATACCTGATATCCTTTGCCTCTCCTCCATCTAGGTTTTCCACATAAAGTCTTCAATGAATTTATGAACACCAACTTCCTTTGTCAACACCTGAATAGTTTGTTATGTGACCAATAGTTGGCTCTCCAAGTCAAACAATGTTATTTCATCAATGTGGCATGGGATGTCATACAAGGAACCAATTGAATCATTAATGATGTCGTACAATGTGGACTACCCTCCTCATACAAGTTTTTTGATTTGCTCTCATCCCCTAAATTAACACCTCCATTGTCATCCTCCACACATAGCACCCAATCTTTGTCATATCCTGGTACAATCATTCCTTTATAATCATACATGTCATAAACAGGATGAAGTATTGCATTCCTACATGAACCATCCTCATCCTCGGTATCATACATAAGGAGAGATGTTAGATCCTCAACATCAGCTGATTGGAACATATCCTCATGGACATAAAAGTAGGACAATATTTTCTTCCCTCATTTCTCCATCAACACACTAGTGTCATCAGGAGTTTGCATCAATTAGTTCATAAGCTATTGTTTTTTCTTCCTCTATGCACACATCCTCAACATGGATATATGCATGCAAGCCCCTGTGAGATTCTACCAAACCCCCATCATGAATTGAGATTTTGGCTTCATCAAAATTTCTATATTTGGGCCTTTTAACCTTCTTATCATATAATAAGTGTATCTCCTCCCACGCCTTTACCATATTCTTCTGATTTCCCATCATGGTTTGCATAAGTTCTATCATGTCCATGTTTATTTTTACCTCTAGTTCTTCTGTAAACCATGCATTTACAAGTTGGAAATATCACCGAATTTGATACCATTGTAATGTATCCAATGCTTAATAGGATAGGATATTAGTGTTTGATGTCCAATGATGTTGTTTCTAGTTGGGTGATTCTATCAAACACTATATATTCATGTATTTTTATGCTATAATACTAGTTGATAATGTTTTTCAACATTTTGCAAGTGTTTTTCCAATGGAAATTTCGTCAAACATATTACATACCACATAAACATCAGAAATAAGAGATAGTAATGGAATTTAATTATGAAGGGTGAAAAACCATACAATATACTCCAACAACAATAACTAAAGGTTGTTATGTAGCTGTAATAGGCTCCTAAGAATACAAATAACAATCAAAACCTAGAAAAATGGTGCCAATGTCTCTGCTAAAGGTGATGCTACTCTATTTCAAATCAGAACGGGGATGGAAATCCTCCAAAAATATGTAGTAATTTTTCAATCTTCCTCTAATCCACCTCTGCTAAGTCTAACAACAAAAAAAATTCCCGTACCAATGCATATTTGCTTATTTGCATAGATCCTCTCTTGATGAAGCTAGATATCTAGCAATGCCTCATGAGAAGAGGCTATATAACATATAGGGGCCTCACAGCTGACACCCTATATAAACTCGGTCACTTTATCTCTGGGTTTATCAAAACACACCAAAAAATGAAGCTCCAATGAAGACCCCATATGGATCCTCCTCCTTGTCTAGGCTCTAATGGAAATCATGGATGGATTTCCTCTTGTCTAGCTAGGGTGGATATTTACTACCAAAACCAAACCAATGGTGGAATGGTTTTGCTAAAACCTAATGAAAAATGGCTCAAAGAGAAGTCCAAAATGAGAGATCAAATCATCATCCAAAGTAAGGCTCCACACTTCCTTTTATTCTTTCTCCATGCCCTTCTAGAAACAGCAAATCAAATGTAACCCATAGCCCTTTTTGACTAAAGCAAATATGACCCTTATCCCCCTTTTCTTTTACTTTGGGATTAAAGTCACTTTTAATAGATAAGTAACTTATTAAATTCTAATGTCACTTCAAATGCATGACCCATATCCTAACTAGTGACATTGAATAGCCTTTGACTCCCTTTTCCTTCGTTGACAAACCCACGAAGAGTCATTTCCACCACCAATGGGGAATCGAAAAATGGGGACATGATAATATGGGATGGAGCCATTAATAAATTAAAACAAGTTAATAAGAACAACTCCATAGGATCAAATTCTTATCTGACCCTCCTAGAGTCATTTTTGTTGACGGTTCCAAATTTCATATCGAAATCAAGTAGGAGAATGCCCGTGGAAGATCTACTCTCATTTGGTGTAGCAATTCCAACCAATATGTGGGATTGGTGCCTAAATTAAAGAATAAAATAGAATACAATCGAACTCCCCAAAAGAGTTCTAATTAATTCTATATCTAATCTAATATGAAAAAAAACTAATTCTAACCTGTCACTTAGAAAAACTAATAGGTGAGCATAGATTAAGATGATATTTTTGGCAGTATAAATAGTTCATGTCGGTCAAGAATATGTTAAAACAATGTTATTTAAGATATCATATCAAATAATTGAAGAAGAGACATGCAACCTTATCCTTGCACTCATTAGAAATCAAAACAACATAAGATACAAATACTAAGCACGTAAATAGTTCATATGATTAGCACTCAGAGAAAACTTAAACAATAAATACAAGTGTAGAATAGTCCCTGGCATTTGCAAATAATTATGACTTAAAAAATGTCTTCTACTCTTCATATATCCCAAAATAATAGTATTCACAGTTTACACAATGGGGAAATTCCTTTATTACATCCAATGAGTCTTCTTTTATAAGACATGAGAGAGACTCTTAGTTCTAGTGCTTGTTCATTTCCCTTTCCTTCTGTTTCTCATCTTACATTTCAAATTTATTTTACATATTTGAAAATAAGCATGTGAGCATTATAAATAGAGTATGAAGAGACTCTTGAGTTATTATTCTCACCCTTAGGTAGTTCCTAAATGATATTTGTTTAAAAATTATTTACCCAGTTTGTTCTTGTGTTCTTCTATTCCCTGAGATGTTTCTAGGAGTTTCTAGTGTTTTTTGCTAATTGAGATAATTTGCTCTTATTTTACTCTAGCTCATCTTTCGATTGAGTTATTATGGGCCTAATTTTGACTCATGTATCTTGATATGAATATTGGAAAATAACATAGCATATTCTTCAATTAAATTTGGGTATCTTTTGTGTTTTGCATTTTTTGAGAATTCAATCTTTTAATTTTTGTTGTGCGATCACATTATACTCTCTTCTATATTTCCAATGAGCTATCTATTGGATTCTTGAGAGGGTGAATCAGTAATAAGAAATTTAATCCTTTTAACCATATAATCCAAGTGTTATATCAATGTATCATTATCATCCAATAAGCTGAGTAAATAAGCAATGAACAAATGAACAATCACACACACACAATACACCAACGTTTCTGTTAGAAACCCGATTGGGGAAAACCATAGAATGCTTTATCTTATATGTCTTGAAGAATTACATTCGGTAGGCTTCAACTTCCTTTGTTTTCCAGTACCAAATGGAGCAGGAGGCTCCGAACCCCTAGTTTCTCAAGCTACAGCCTAAGGGGAAGCTCCAACTCCACAATTCTGTAGCCCTACACAACTAGAGGAGGCTACAACCCACTATGTCCTCCAGCTACAACCAAAATGTGGCTACAACCACCTATGCTTTCCCCATCCAGCCTCCCTGACATAGAAGTAGAGGCGATGGCAACCCTTTGTCACACTATCAGCATGAGATATCTTGTTGTAAGCTTTGTGCCAATCAACGCAAATAGCTTGTACCCAATACTTGAACCATGCATCAGCATGCACCTCAAATTGTAATCAACTTTGTACCATAAAAAGTGCATCAACCATGCACCAACTTGTACTAAAGAACCTGTAATCAGCACGTACCATAATAAATTGCATCAACCATGCACCAACCTATACCTCAACACATTACCATGAACAGAAGTGCATCAACCATGCAAAACCTATACAAATAACCTATCACAACAACTTGTCCAAACAGCCTATCACTAAAACCTATCTCATCAATGTTATCAACCAAATCATATCTACTCACCAAGATCAATCACCAAGACATCTCTCAAAGATGTGCATCAACCAAACATAACACAACAACTCACAATCATCACCAAGATCAATATGTGCTTCTAATATTTTAAGTATTCTGCATCATCCATAAACCATGTGTCAACAATACTACTAACAAGTGCCTCCAAGCATGTATGATATGTATCAACTACTCATCAACTATGACTCATCAATATGTACCAACATCATCAACTATACACCTCATCTTGTGTGTAGTAACTTCTTTCGTCTCAACCATTTACTCAACATGTACCTTAACCAGAATCCCTCATCAATTTCATGAGTCAAGTCCCAGTTTGTAGCTCTGTAATAGACACAGTGTATATGATGATACCTTCAAACCTTCTTTAACTTTAACAACAAAGAGACTAGCATTTTTCATCAAGCGTTTCTTTAGTCTCACAGAATTAGTTTTGGATTAGTCAACAACCTAACTTGAAATAATCATGGTACACCTGTAATGAATAAATATATCAAACTAATACACAGTGTTCTTCAATGTGTTTTATGCAATTACAGTGTCCTACTTGTAACCTCTCACAAAGGCATTATGGAAAAAATGGCACACTTGCAAGTCTTTCTTGTCCCTAGAGGCGACCTTTGTAGAGGCAGTGCCCCACCACAGTAATTTTTTAATTGATATCAAACTATTACAAATAATACTAAAGGCTGTGCTCTAACACATTTTGTCTTCTTGAATTTGGATATGTTATGAATAGTTATGACGTTTTTACCAGAAACACATGTTTTGGCTAGTTTTAGGACTAGCCAAACCCTATTTTTCCACGAAGTGTAACTCCAAAACTTCTGTGACCCCTAAGCTGAATTTTTTACCAAATATGCTTGGATATGTTTCTTCAATGGAATAGAAATTTCATGGTCTGAATCATTCTAGAAAACCTTTATTTAGAAATTGTGATGACTTAAAAAAAAATGCAGCAGAAAGCATCATCAAAGAATTTATCCTTTCTTGAATTCGATCATTTTTTCACTTTCCTTAGAATTTTGGCTTATATATTCTTTGTTTACCTCAAACACCTATAGGTATTCAATATTCAATTGTGTCTTAAATGATGAGCCTTTCCTCTTATTCATTCCAAGTAGCTTCCTTAAAACACATCTTCTGGGTCACTTTGCCCACTTTCCTTTTTAGGGTTAACCCTTCTAATTTTATCCATTAAATTTATTATTGAATTAATTTATTTTGTATTCACTTTGGTGTGTACACTCATCACTTCAATTTATTGTTACCTTTAAAATCTCTTAAACCACTTTATTCTTTGATAACGGGGCTTCTAGATTATTTACCTTTTAAAATCTCTTAAACCACTTTGACTACTTTGACCTTTTGGGGCTTCTAGATGACATATGAGGGTCCTCCAACTTCATAAGGCCATAACTCTCAAACTGTGAGGAGTTATGTGGCGTTCCACATACCACTAGAAATGGAATGACATGTGCCATATGTATAGAATAATATTACTTGAACATATATCAAAACTCATACCATTATCCATTAAACAAACTTGGGTCCATTACCCAAACCTGGGTTCTCCAACTTCTCATGGCCATAACTCTCTAACCTTGAGGAGTTATGTGATGTTCCACATACCATCAGAAATGGCATGACAAGAAATATCCATATAGGATAGTTTCACTGACAAATTTACTGGCGTTCATCTCATTATTCTACAAATAAGCATGGGTTCTCTAACCACACTTCTAGGATAACTCAATCCACAAAGCGTCTTCCTGTGAGGGATTTCACCATAAGGGGACTACTTTTGAGTTCATCCATTTCTACTTATTATCAACCATGACAAGACAATAATGATTCATCTTTACATCAAACAATATTGGGTCCATTACCCAACCTTTGTGCTATAGAGATTTCTTCAAGGGTTGACACCAATGAAAACCAACGGGGATTTCTTCAAGGGTTGACATCAATAAGAACCAATGGGGATTTATTCAAGGGTTGACATCAATGAAAACCAACCTTAATCAACACTATCCTAGGCCTGATTTTGTTTCCTGTAGCTACGAATATGTCTGCCTAAAATTTGCACAATCTATTTTCCCCCCAAATTCGTGGCCTATTTTTCTTTGTGATTTTTAAGGTTTTATGTCACTTTTATGGCATGAATAACTCTTCCACGACATCCATCTACTCAATTCCTTTCCAATGAGGTATCATGGGCTCAATTCTTGTTGGAATATTCACCAATACTTAGAGGGCGGGGGTGAATTAACATTTAACACTTTTTACAATTTTCAACCATAACATGTAAACATTAAGTTATCAACAATTTATCACTTATGATTTCAACAATTTATCACTTATGATTGCATTCAAGATGTATTCAAAATATAACCACATATACACAACACACAAGATTTTTATGTGGAAACACAAATGGGAGAAAACCACATAAAACTTTTTAATATATATCTTGAATATTACATCCACATGAAGCACCAACTTCTAAGATTATCCAACAAAAAATGGAAGGAGACACCAACCCCCTATTTATAGGATCCAACTTGAAGGAAGCTACAACTCCCTAAATTATCTAGCACTAGTTGGAAGGAGGCTCCAACCTGAAGGAAGCTTCAACTCCCTAGATTCTCCAACACCAACTAGAAGGAGGCTCCAACCCCCTAATTTACATGCTCCAATTCTCTAGTTACAGGATCCAACCTGAAGGAACATCCAACACCCTAGATTCTCCAACACCAACTGGAAGGATGCTCCAACCCCATTTCCTTACCCTTTCCTTCCCAAAAATATAAAAGAGAGAATCAAACTATCACTTTTGTTGTCACCGAAACAGATACATCATCATCAACAACTTGTCACTATTTCTATCACTGATACTGGTACATCATCATCATCAATTTGTCACTATTACTATAATTGATACTGATACATCAACATATCCAAAACTGGTTCAACCAAATAAATCTTATGCCAAGATCACCAATAACATCCCCCAAATCATATTCCCAAAATCACCAACATATGGATTAAGACATGTGTGAAAACATGCCTCAATCATGTGCCAAAGCATCCATGATATACCTCAAACCATGTACCAAAGCATCCATGATATAACTCAAACCATGTACCAATGATATTCCTCAAACCATGTATCATGATATGCCTCAAGGATGTGCCAAAATATCCATGATATGTCTCAAACCATGTACAATAACCATCAGGATATGCATCAACCGTGTACCAAAAACATTCAAGGCATGCCTCAAGCATGTGCCAAAATATGCATCAAACATGTGTCAAACCATCCATGATATGCCTCAAATCATATTCCATAACCTCCTAGATATGCCTCAAGCATATACCATAATCACCAAGATATGACTCAAACATATACCATTGCCTCCAAGATAAACATTAAAACATATAGAAAACCATACCTTTTATTGTATGAAAACTTGGAGCATAAGATCTTAGACGATCATACCTTCCTCAACTTTAGCATTAAGATAATAACACCTTCTTCAAACTTTTGCACAGCTATACAATTTATCCACTGTCAACTTGCGAACACCTATGCTTTTCTTTACTACAATCCATGTATACCCTATACACAATTCGTCTGTCTACAACCCACATATATACATGCTCCACCCTTATACAAACCACATATAACAAGAGAAAATTGTTATTGTCACCTCCGTACACTTCACTCTCCTCAACCTCCTTTCTCCTAGGCCAGATTCACTTTGCTGAGATCACCAATCCTCCTAGCACAAGTGCAGAACCACTTATGCTATCTCCATTCCACAAAAGCACACATGATTGGATATAAAATGAGAGGTTCTTGATGTGTACTGATACCCTTCCAAGTAATTTCTTTACTTTATCTTTGAGTCAGCCTGTAACTTCTTGTTTGCAACAAATTTTCTCCTTTTCCTGATTTTGGGGTTGACTTATAACTTCTTGTTGCAACCATTTAGGGGATTTTTAACCATAATTTGGGGATTCATCTTTAAGAGGGTATAACTCCTCAACGATGATGAACCACTTGGTGTACCACCGACCATTCAAAACAACATGAGGAGGAATATCCATCTATGATGGTTCTAAAAGCATTTGTAATGTTATTCATGTGATTTTTATTTAATTAAATTTGGGCTTCATGACCATACCTCCAGGGATTATTAAATAACTAACCCCTTAACCATACTTTCAGGGATTCTTGTAGACTTATTCAAAGCATATTCCCATGAGGGCCATGCTTATACGCCATAAGGGGACCACTTTGGAGATTCCTTCAAATAGACCCATCAACGTCTAAGGGATTCTAAACTTCTTCTAGGGTTGAAATCAATGAAAACCAACTTTCCAACAATCTCCCCCTTTGACATTGTTGACAACAATCATACTTCCCCTATGAACATTTCTCCCCATGTCTTCATGCTTTTGATATTTCTCTCCTTCTTTTTTTCTTTCTCTCCCCCTTTGACATCAATGGAAAAGGGTAACTCCCCATGACGATTTCTCTCTCCCTATATTCTTTGTAAAATGATGTGTAAACCAATATGGGGCTCCTTGTATATTCTTCCTTTCCTCTCTTTCAGGGATTCTTGTCCATTTGTACTTCTTGGTGTAATCCACTAATGTATATTAAAAGAATTCATGTAAATGTTCCTTCGTCACTTGACTTCACGTTTTCATGGCTTGTCATGTCTTCACTAAGATGACATCGATGACATAATTATTCAACAATATCTTCTTGACAATATAACTCCTTCTGATGGTTTTTCTCCCCATGTCTTGATGTGCCTCTCTTGTGACTAGATGGTTCCACTTGTCAATATGCTTCCTTTTCTGAGTCATATTCTTTACTGAAAATTCCTCTTGATGGCAATGCCAATGAGTTCATCTACCTTTCTGTAATTCTTCTTAATCTCATGCACTCATCCACTATCATGTATCTTATTTGGTTCATGTCAAGTATTATATTCTAGACCTGCTAAATATCTCAAGAATTCATTGTTGTCCATATGTCACAAAACCATCCATGACTCTACTACTCATTGCACACAATGTTGACTAATCTGCCACTTCACTATTTTGAGAGCTTCTTCGAATCTTCTGCAACTGATCACTACATATCCCTTCTTCTCAAGTTGAATCTATTGTGTTCATTAGTATTCTCTATATTCAAATCAAACTCTACAAGTCTACAACATTATGTAATGAATATATCCCTTGTTTATTACATGCTTGTAATCCTCTATACAATCATGATTCTCTGCCTCAAAAGTGTGGCAATGATATTCCTCGTAATTTCCAGTTGACCTCTTCATACCATGGGGGTGTGTTCTGAAAAAATTATCCTTAATCAACCATTTTGTCATTAAATATTATGTAGCTTTGCCATCATACCATTCAAAATATTCCTTCCCAAAATCTAAAAACACTTTAGACTGCCCAAAAGATAGTTCTCCAATCTGTAATAGCTACTTCTTAGACTCCTTCTCTTCAATATTCACATTAGTGGGAGTCTTCAAACCAGATGGATTAAAACAATATATAAGGATACTCTACTGTGGAGTCATCATTCTAATTTTTGACATCTTCCTCTTTACGTGCAGATTCTTCATGATTTTGCAATTCTCTAAATCCTATGAGTATAATTTATGGGAGTTATTCATTCACCTATTCTTCTTGTTTTTTCTTTCTTTACCAAACCTTCTTGTATCTGATATTAGTGTTTTCCTTCAAGGAAGACTTCATCAAGTTTCTATAATCATGAGCTATATGTCCATAGTTATGGAATCTGTAACATTCAATATTGTAGGGGGCCACATAAGCATCTCTTACTTGAAAATTTCTTCCATGTGATCTACAATCTATATATTTATGTCCAAAGTTATTACAAGTAAAACAATAAACATGAAACAAACTTTGATACTTTGAAGACAATGATCCTCTTTGTGATGTAGTCCTTATGAATTCATACCTCAAATGTTCACGATCTCCTCTTATTTTGTTTCCTTCACAATGATTGAAGCTTCTTTGATACCTGGAGAAAGAAGGTCTTCATGGGGATGCATCTCTTTTTCATTCATCCCCTTTTGACTCTTGTTTACCATGATTCCTTCCTTTGATAATTTCTTCATAGTTCTCGACCTTGTCTTCATTCTCCTTTTCCTAGAATCTGGAACACTTCTCTTCAAATTTCCTTACCGGTTGTGTGGAGATTCCTTTCTCTTCGATTCTCTTGATGTGATTGGAATTTAATTATTCTTTTCATGAGGCCTCACCAATGTATCCAAGACCTATTTTATTGAATAGTGACATTTGATAGCTAAGAATATCTTCTAGTACTTGGGATCTCTTCATGTTCTTGCTGAGATTGTCAACTTCAACCCTCAATGAGACGACTTCTTCTTCAAGATTATCACAATCTTCTTCTTTCTTCATCATATGGATCTTCATTACTTCTTCCATTGTATTTTATTCTTCAAGTTAGGTTTTCGAAGAGATGATTTCTTCTTAAAATCCTTTTTCTTGTTGATTAATTTTAGCTTCCAAAGACTCATTTATTTTTTTCTTTTCTTCCAACTGATTTTTGAGGTTTTCTTCAATCACTTTGGCTTATTCCAGTTGAATCTTTAGATTTATGATAATGTGTTTGAATTCTTTAGAATTTTTGTTGGGATTTTGAGAACCTTCCATTAGCTTGATCAATTCTTCCTTGAGGGACTTGTTTTTCTTCCTTTCCCCTTTTAGCTCACATAAATCACATATTAGTTTTGCCTCAAGATCCACTTCCCCTTCTTCATAATATTCTTCATCATGATATACCATACCATTTACAATGTCTTCTTATGGATCTGTCTGGCATGATGAGCTTCTTTCCTCTTATTCTATCTCAACATCTCCTTTATTCTGATTACCAGGATCTAGATCTAGGATTACAAGAAGAGATTCCTTAGAGTAGAGATTTTGTATCTTATCCCAAATCTCTTTGGCTTATGAGCATTGTCCCACCTTGAATTTTAATGAATCAGGAATCCATCCTGTTATGAAATGATGAAAACTTCCACACTAAACCTAGCAAAAGAGAGGAATACAGATTTAATCAAGAAAGTAAATGAAAAATAAAACATATAGTACACAAAGACTATACCCTGGAAACCCAAACGGGAAAACCAACATTCTTTGAGCGTTCTACTCTCTTGTTGTATTATTCATTTAGAATAGAATGTTACATTACTAACCTTGGTATACACCTAAGACATAATGGACAACATACCTTATTTATTTACATAAGAACAACCCTGTAGCCAATTCGACTTACATCTTCCTGACCAACAACCTCTATGATTATTGATTAGTGATTATCATTTTCAACATTACAACATGCCTTCTTTATAGGATTTATAGTAGAAAAAACCCTAAATAAAAGGCACAAAAAAATGGTTATAGATCCACACAGATCAATTTCTACAAATCACACAAATATCGGGATTCTGTTACAGTCGAATACCACTCGACATTCATTCAATATTTAGTTGGTTGACATGTGCCCACATTTATACATGTTTTAGGTTGACCTCTTCGACTTGTTATCGATTCCTTTGACTTCAAATTTATCTGGTCAAACCACCTTGATATTCTACTTGTTTTCGATGTCTTCAACTTCAACTTTACCCGGTCGAGCCACCTCGACCTTCAACTTTGACTTTACCTGGTCAAACTACCTTGAACTTTGACTTCTTGTCGATATCTTCGACTTCAAATTTACCTGGTAAAACCACATCAACCTTCATCTTCCTTTTGATTCCTTCGACTTCGACTATCAGTCGATCCACCTTGACTAGAATTTCACTGCAATTAATATAACAACCCAACATTCTCCCACTTGTTGTTTTATTTGCTAAAACAAAGAGATTTTTGAACTCTCGTTCATAGACCCAGGGAAACAATGTCCATTGCATCTCTACACCAAGAGAACTTGAAATCACTCACATACTTGGTGAAAGATTCTACTATTTTTTCCAACGTGTCTACTTTCTCCAACATCACCTTGTTTCTTTCCACCATGTCTCTCACAAAATGCTATTGTACATCAATATTGTTAGTCTTAGAATGATAAGCTAGCTTCTTTTCCAGAAATATTTTGATTTGACTGTCACAACTTATCTTCATATCTCTCTACTCAAACCTGATTCTTGAACACATCCATACTACTTATTTTCTCTCGTGAGTCGATGCCATGTATTCAACTTCTATTGTTGACAAGGCTACGACCGCCTATCGCTTACTCATCCATATGGATGCTCCACCGAACAACTTGAAGACATATCCACTAGTCTCCCTTTTTTGATCTAGATCTCCAACCCAGTCAACATCGAAAAACCCATGTACATTTAATTCACTCTCACCTATAGGTTTTCCTTGGTAGCATATAGCATAGTCATTTGTGCCACACAAATACCTGAATATTGTCTTGAAAGTTGTCAAGTGATCCTTCCCATGTTTCAATATGTATCTACTCAACACTCCAACTGCATGGGAAATGTATGGTCGAGTGTAGACCATAA
Organism: Picea sitchensis; assembly: GCA_010110895.2. NCBI lineage: Eukaryota > Viridiplantae > Streptophyta > Pinopsida > Pinales > Pinaceae > Picea > Picea sitchensis. The sequence goes on from SNQJ01S0026619.1 coordinate 174,288, forward strand.
CATACATTAGACTACCAACAACACTTGAATAAGGAACATGTGGCATGTCCTCTATTTCCTCTTGTGTCCTTGGAAATTGTTCAACAATTAGCCTTGCTCCCACATGAATTGGCACCTTCACAAGTTTACAATCTTGGGTGTTGAAATGTTTCAATATACTTCTTCTGGTTCATCTATATCTTTCTAGCCGGTCGATCTCTTTTGATCACAATTCCCATAATGAAGTTCACTGCACCAAAATATTTCATGTCGAACTTGGAGGATAGATGCTTATTCACCTCCTTTATTAGGTTCATGTTGTTTCCAATTAGCAACATGCCGTCAACATACAATTCTATATATATGAAACACCCACCTTCTTCTTTGGAATATATGAGTGATCAAATTTGCTTCTCACAAACCCCAAACTAAGAATGTATGTGTAAAAAATTGGGTACCACTACTTGGTGATTTCTTTAGACCATAAAGGGATCTTTTCAGTTTTCACACCAAATATTTATTTCCTTTTACTACAAATCCTTTAGGTTGTTTCATGTAGATTTCTTCTTCCATGTCCCCATGTAGGAACATTTTCTTTACATCCATCTACTCTATTTACAAATCAAATGTTGTGGCCAAATGCATTAGTACTATAATGGAAGTTAATTTTTCAATAAGGGAAAACATCTCCTTGAATTTGACTCCTTCGACTTGGGAATATCCTTTCGCTACCAGTCGAGATTTGAATTTCTTGACTTGACTTATTACATTCATATTATTCTTGAATACCCATTTGCTACCGACAAGATTTCTTCCACTGGGTAATTTGACTAAGTCCCACATCTCATTATTGTGCAAGGATTCCATCTCTTAGACGATGGCGTACTTCCAAATTTTTCCCTTTTCCTAGTCAACTGTGTCCCTGACTGACTTAGGCTCATTGTCGGTGGAAGTTAACACAAATGTAGAATGGAATTAGGGAGGAATATACCTTTTGACAGGTTTTATTACTCGTTCTAACCTCCTTACAACCAAGGTCGGTTGTTCCACCTCTTCTTTTGATTTAATTGACTCATTTTAATCATCTTCTTCGTTCCTCAGTTCAAACCTCACCTTCTCTAAATTATTCTCTGTTTGAAAAATTTATTCGGGCTCAGACTTAATTCCAACTTCTTTGAAGACCACATCTCGAATGTACACTATTTTCCTTGATGCATGATCCTAGAGCTTATATCCTTTCATTTCTTCTTTTTATCCAATGAAAATAAACTTGACTTCCTTCTTGTCCAAATTACTCCTCTTTTCCTTGGGAACATGCACAAATGCATCATAGTTGTTGGTCCTAAGGTCTGCACTTGATTGCTAAGGGCAGAGCTAGGAAACCTCAGTTGTTGGAATGATTTGTATTTTATAGGTTTGATTGATTTATTTGATGGTTAGCTAATGAATGAGCTTTCAAGGATAGGGATCTAGTAGAACTATTCAACAACATCAATTTTTGTAACCTAGGTATTCACTCCTTCCCTTTCCCTCCTTTACCTTATACATCCATCAAGTATGATTTTTCTTTTTTTTTGTGTTAATATTATTCTCCATGATTTAATCAGTGAGCTTCAATGGTCCCTACCCGTCTTTACTTATTTTGCACCATCTTTTTCTTTCTTAAAAGGTGATTACATGTTCTGGTTTGAGTTTGAAGATACTTGTCATTGTGTTTATCACTAATTGAGCATGCAGTAGGTCGACCAATTCCTTTGTTTGCACAGGAAATATCCAAAAGAAAAATGCAGCAATTCAGAGCAGTTGATTTAGGGATTAGATTGTGAGCAAACAGACAAGTTAAATTTTTGACCATGGATATCCAAAAGTCAATTCATATCAACGAATCTCATGCATTCAGGGTTTCAAAATTGTGTGGGGTTTAAAATCAAGAGTGAACCCCCGAAGTACCAGAGCCCTGAAGGGCTGGAACCCTGAGGTGCCACGTCACTCTGCAAGGTCAGTTATCCGAGAGGTATTCATATTTTTCATTCAAGAAGCCTCAAAGTACCCAAACCCCAAAGATTCAAAGTGGACCCTCACTACCACTTCACTTCACGAGTTTGTTTATCTAGGAGGTTTTGGTACAGAACAAACATGAACCCTGAAGAGCTAGAGTCCTAAAGTCCCGAAATATTTAAGGATAAAGATAATCCTGGGTTAATTAGAAAAAAATGTTGGTTAATGACTCCAGGAGTTTGGTCCTCCAGGAGATATGTATACTCTGCTCTCCCAAGCTCCCGAATGCTGAATTTATGAAGTGGATTATCCTCATTTATTGCATGTTTTGAAGTTTTTAAATGGCGCCAAACCAAGAACGTCGAGCCAGCCAAAGGAATCATATTGCTTGTCTGACAACAAATCAGTGATAGTCAACATGGATAGAACTGAAGCTTCATATCTGGGCCCTGCAACTTCATAACCAAGAATTGGAGAAAATACACACCTATGCTACGTAAAGAATATCAGAGACTCCATAAAAGTGTCATAAGACTTGCTACGTCCCCCCACGAAATTAGTTGAGGAAGAACGCCACCAACACACCTAGTTATCTCCCAGTGGCCTCCAACAATGCGTATGGATACCAGTGCTCGATACAGAACTCACTTCTGTCACTCCTAGTCATTTTTTGTCAAATCTTAGTTCACTCTAGTAGATGCATCAGTCTAGTTTCATTTCTAGTGGCAATTTTTAGTGGTTTAATTGAAAGAATATTTTAGATTAAGTTAATAAGTGCTCTTTTATGTGTGATAGGAACCACTCATTTTTTATTAATTCAAGCTCAAAGTATACCTTAATATACTCCAACAATGTTTCTAGCTAAGTTAATAAGTTGTTTTACAACTGGTAGTGTAGAGTTAAGCCTCAATCCCAGATGGATGAGAGCCTCTACAACCTTGATAAGTATGCAGTTTTTGTATGTTTTCATGGTTCGTTTTTTGGGAAAAGAAGATCAATACATCAACTGGTTGAACATGTTTTATGCATGGATTAAAAATCTCTACCTGATGAATATACTTTTGATGACAGTGTTTTTTTCCAAATCTACATGTGTTTTTTTTTTTAATCTTATCTTGAATGCAATTTTTGATTTGTGCGAAGTACATTTCATTTCCTTCAGCTATTGTATAACTTGCCTTTACTAATATGCAACCTATGAAACAACAAATGTTGTGGTGAAGATTTGTTTTTATTGCAACCTGTGGGAGTAATTGTGTTTTTGATTCATGTTTAATGTCTTGAAATGATATTTTAAGTATTAAACTTCTTGCAACATATTATTCATTTAGTGGTTTGTTGTTTCCCTTTGTTTTTACCTCGATTGTTTCACTTGTCTATCATTTTTGTGCCACTATCCAAGGAGGACCCTCATCCATATAATTTTTCCAACCCCACCATGCTCTTGTCTTGGTAAAACCAACCCTCTAACTGACAAACAAAATAAAAAAAAACAATCATTCAAAACTTGAGGTGGCCTAGCTATTCCCTTTTGTTGTAGGTGAATCCCCCTACAGAAAAGTGGATTCCCTCTTGGTCTCTAGAATCCTAAGGCCAAGACAAAAAGTTCTTAACATGGACACTAACTTCCTTTTAGATCTAATCAAGATAATGAATGAAAGAGAAGGAGAAAGATATGTACCTTATGAATGACGTTTTCCCTTGAAAAGTCCTAGTTGAGCTTCGATCCTAAGCTCCCTGATAGGTCCTGTAGGAAAAAAATATATATATAATGGACTTCCTACTCTACTGAGATTAGCTCGATCATAGATCCATCTACTGTAGACAAACTCATATGGAACACGCACAAGTTTGAAAGAAACAAGCCAAGCATTGATTATATTAATGAGAACAAGTAAAAGTACTTACAATCCTTTGAATGAAGGTGCATCATCTTCTTCTAGTTCTCCTTGTCCAACCCCTTTCCTCAATTAATCTCCACTGATTTCTTTGATGAAATCTCACTCATGAGATCATAAGTTTCACATCTCCAATCTTTTCCATGTACCTTTCACCATGAGAAGGCCTCCTTATATAACCTTGGAGAGGCTCAACCACTTGAGATATATTTGGGATAAGTTGAGGATTCCTCTCCTTCAGTTGAGGATATTCCCTAATATCATGGATTGACCATCTAATCGAATCCAACCACCTTCAGGAATTGAGGGATTCTTCCCTGATTTGCCTCAACAAACCCATAATTTGCTCAAAAAAGGGGTAGTGCTCCCCCAAAAGGGTGCACAGGGTGCTCAACCACTCCCCCAAAGAGGCTTAGGGAGCACCAACACTTCCTAACAGTGGGTAGGGGAGTGCTCCTCTCCAAAATTCATTTTTTGAGTGGTTTTTCCAATGGGAAAAGGTTTGTACTCCCTGTCAAGAGACTTTTCATCTTCCAAACTAACCTTTGAGGTGTCTTAAGTTTCTTTTTGATGTCGTTAGAGGCATGACATAGGAAATATGGAAGTATGATGTTTTTGACAATTGCAACACTTATATTCAAGATGCGACACTTGGGGACAAGATGTGACACTTACAACACTCATAATGACAACACTTGTGACACTATCGAAGTGAGTAATTTTGAGGTGTAACAGATTTCCCCCCAAAGTACGAAGTTAGAAGACGATGAAGACTGAAGTGCTTTGCAGACTTTTTTGAGAAAGGGTATGGATGCAGAGAGACTGGAAAAATATGCACACAACCATAAAACAAATATTATGACATGTTTCAAAACCCAAGGCAGGCATACCTATGCTTGAGTGATAAAGACTTTTTAGGTATGGCCGCCATAAAATACACTGTGGATCCATAATTATATTGAAAAAATGGTATAGCCACTATAGATACAATGTGGATCTATACTCCTATGACCTGAACTGATCATAGCCATGGAGAATACACAGTGGATCTATGAGATGACAAGACATAGACATGACCAATACAAAGTGGATCTATGTAACAATATATGTGTCATAGTTAAAAAAGAACTCCTTTGCAACCTAGGCAAAGTACATATAAGAGTGATGACTCAACCCAGGGTCTTCTTACCGATACCGATGTAGTACAAATATAAACATGTGAATAGATGTCCTAATGTTGAACATGGTAGAAACCACTCGATTACAGGTCAATGATGTAAACCATTAACAAGCGCGAGGGAAATCACCATTGATGTCGATGATTCCCAAGGAAATCTAGTACATTCCAACGAATGTGAATGGATGAGCTGAAGTTGAAAATCCTTGGAATCATCTGATCATAGGTCAATGATGTAAACCCACTGTCAGACACAAGGAGGCTTGCCATTGAGGCATGCAGGTCCCAAGGTACTAACTGGTTTCTGAGTCTAGTTCTTGGATAATGTGTTGAAGTCGACAGGAATAGAATCATCGAAGGAGGGCCTTGATGTATCCCCCATCAATGACATGAAACTGACACAGAGATGTAATTGGTAGATTAAATGAACATGGACTGACATGGGTATTGAAACAAGATATTTGTGATGGCTGACTCTCGAGGAAGATACTTCCCTTGAACACTGAGGCACAACAACAAAAACTTGACATGGACCAAAAATTGATAATGCAGTGGATGTTGTGACTTTCGTTAGGTGACCCAAAGGAGTAAAAGAAACTCAGAGGATTGGCTCAGTGCAGAGGTTCAATGGATTAAAATGTCTACAAAGACAAAGTTCCATGTTCAAGGGCGACCGCAAGAGTTACTAGTAGTGTTCTCAAAAAACTGCTTGGCTTGCTTCTTTCAATTTTTCCCCCATCCAGATAGACGAGTACCTCTTTTTGATTTAATGAGCTCGAGGAGGGTAACACATGCTCGATATGACTCACCTTAGGTAAGTCCCTCTTCCTTTGTTTAATGAACTGGAAGAAGTAAGGGTTTGGTCCCATATGGGCCCTTCAATGTATGATTGTTTAACGAGTCCAGAGAAGGTAAACTCAATGATTTTTCATATTTAGAGAGTCTAAAAACAACTTAAAGATGACTCCAATGTTGTCATTTTTCATAATATTAATCTTGCGAGGCCGAAAAAGAGATAAATTATCACTCGAAAGACGCCCTTTCAAACCTTTTAACGAGTGGGAAAGGAAGCAAGATCACTCGACAATATTTTCATGTTTAGAGAGTCTGAAAAGAGCTCAAAGACGACTCCAAGGGGTTCCTTTTTCGTATAGCCATGAGTTTGAAAAAGTGATAAAAGTCTACTCGGTTACATTCTCATGGTTTTTCGAGCACGAGAAAGAACAAAGACTAAGCTCGATATGCCCCCAACTTGAAAGGTAGTGGCTTAACTCCATAATGATCATCAAAGGTTGGAGACATGCCCTCCAAGCTTCAATTCATTCATCGACTTTGAGTTTGTCACCAATTTATGTACTAGATGGAGAAAAAGGATACAAGTAGATGAAATGAAGGTTCAAATACGAGAGATAACGAAAGATGTGACTCGACATCTACAAGATCTAGTGAAAGACTCAACTTGGCAGGAGAGGTGACTGTTTCATTTTTTAATGAGATTGACACATAAAAAGAACTATGCTCGGGGCTCCAGGTTCAATCCCT
>SNQJ01S0026619.1:181030-201417 GCA_010110895.2 Picea sitchensis
TAACGAGCTTGATACAGAGAGGAAAAACTATTCTCATGACCTCTGTTTCATTTTTTAACGAGCTTGCTACAGAGAGGAAAAACTATGCTCGTTGAATCTCCTTGATCATGGCTTCCAAGAGAATAATGCTCTGGAAGGATACCATGTCAAGGAACAAAACTCAATCATGGCTTCCAAGAGATCTTCACTGGATGGAAGAAAATCACTCTGGAAGGAACACATGTCGAGGGTCTCGTCAGGGGTAAGGATATCATGCTCCAATAACCCTACTGAAGAGATCACCATGTTAACTACTGGATGCAAATCGTCTGAATTTGAAGTAATGGGAGATAACGCCACATAACTAACATGCAGTGGGGGAGATATTGTCATCATATAAGAACCATTTAGGGAGGTAATCCAATCAGGACTGATGAATGAAAGTTGATTAATAGTCACCATTCTTCCATCATGTGGGAAAGATATCACACAAAAAAGAGTGGACACAATACCTTTCATGGAATAGACATAATCCTTCCTAAGGAGTAAAGAGAAATATAAGGGGTCTCAGACTACCATGAGATCAATAAAGATATTTTTCTCTCCCAAAGTTACCAGAAACTGAGGAAGGGTCCCTAAAGGTTGACTAGTTCTTCTATTAAAAGCTAACAGATTCTATGTAACTGGCACAAGATGAGGACAACCCAAAGTGTCCCAAGCAACAAAGGACAAAATACTAACAAATGCACCTTCATCTATCAACATTTTAGAAACGTCCTGACCAGAAATCTGTATTGTAATCTGGAAAGGAATGTGAGAGGGAAGATGAGGTCTAGTTAGTGTACCCCAATCAAAAAGGATGGCCTCATTTCTTGTAGGGGGTTTCGTGGGAGAATGAGGAATGCCCCCCAGCACAGTAGATTATGTATGAACGAGAAAAATGTGGGCAGTATTAGGTTTACTCTCTAGAGGGAGACTAGGATCGACCGATGATGGGATCAAATCGACCACGCAGGCACTCTTCAGAGGAAGAGTGGGATTGACCGATGATGGGATTGGATCAACCACATAGACACTCTTTAGAGGAAGGGTGGGATTGACCGAGGAAGGGATTGGATTAATCACTTTGGCACTCGTCAAAGGAGGAGTGGGATCGACTGATGACAGAACCGGATCGACCACTTGGGTTTCATTCTCCAAGGGGTGAATGGGGTCGTCGGGTGGAAACAGATCGACCACTTTGGTGTCCCTCTCTAACGGGAGAGTGGGGTCGACCAAGGACAGAACCATATTGACCACTTTAGCACTCTTCAGATGAAGGGTGGGACTAACTGAGAAAGAAACTATATCAGTCACTTGGGTTTCACACTGTAGATGAAGAGTGGGGCTGACCGATGATAGAACTGGATCAACTACTTGGGTTTCACTATGTATATGAAGAGTGGGGTTGATCGATGACGAAATTGGATCAGCTACCTAGGTTTGTGGTTCAATCGAGGAGGAAACTATATTGACCACCTGATCAATCGGACTACCGGGGATGGAACCAGATTGACCATTCCATCAACTAATGATGGGTTGGGGGAAAGCTTACGATAACATTTTGGAAGTTGAAGTTTTCCCAAAAGAGAAGAAGCATCGTCCATGCGAGGACAAAGGTGAGAATAATGATCACCTTTGCATAACATACAATGGAATTTGACAATTGTCTTCTTCTTACCAACCTTAACGTCACTAGTTGACAGGGTATCACCGGCATAACCATTAGAGGCCGATGATGTGGAGGACCACATTTCTAAGACCTTGGGAATACCATGGAAATCCCTTAGAAAGTGGTCACCCTTACAAAGACTGCAAGGGAATTTGGGTTTCATATTCTTTATTTTAGTCTTGTTGACCTCATCAACACTCCCAGTAATATTAATAGTAGCTGGTTGTTGGGATTCAATATCTGATTTTGTTGGAGCCTTGGTCCTTTTCGGGCTCTTATGATTCTTCTCTTTCCGTTTCTTCTTCTTCTGATCAACTTGGCTACTTGATTTAGATTTTTCACTAGAGGAAGAAGGAGAAAGGGAAGGAGACTTAATGGGTGAAGAAGGTGAAAATTCAATGTGAGGTTGATATGTGGGTGATGTACTGGCATCTAAAGTATTAGGTGTAGTTGAAACATTGGGAGTATTCGAGATCACCAGAGTGGGGAAGAACCAAAATGGTAATCCGATGGTGAGTCCCGGAAGACTCAGTGTGGCAATGTACGGAGGACCAAAGTTTCCAAAAGAAGGAAAGGTATAAGGTTCCCCAGGAGAAGGGGTTCCTCCATTGGTACTCTCATGATTGGATTCCATTAACACTAACTCGACCTAAGGTCCACTAAGTAACACAACCAACACACACTATGAATCTGAGAAGCAAACAATCAAACAAAACCTTCCCACAATGAAACCACTAGTTGGTGATGAAATCCAACGTCACAAGATCAAAATAGGAAGGGGCGGGGATAGAGCTAGTGGATTAGTTATGTTGGTGACCTTCTTAATGGACTTACACCTTAGTGCAAGCTTCCATGTAGTAATTGTGGATTTACCCTCCAAGGAACCCGATTGAGTTTGACCAACGTCTATTCCAGGTACAGTGAGACTTCCCTTCACCGTCACCTTGTGTGGGACCCTAAAGATTATGGCTACTAAGGTCACCAATTCATAGTCAGCCCCTGGCTGGGTACATTCGAAAGCCCAATCCGAGCANCCGAAATCAACTCAAGAGGCTCCCACACATAATTTTGGGCATACCCTCAAGTGACCCCCAATATACGGTACGACCACTACAAATAGTTGAACCACGAAGGGATAATATTCATAACTCATCTGAATGCGACCTCGTGTGTAACCCCTATGTGAGAGGGGGATTCTAGAAATCCTATACGACAATTGGATTTTCTCTCCCTATCGCAAGATGCTAAGTTTGTTTGATAGCTTTGGAAAGTTATCCTTTCAACCTATTCCAAATCCCTACACCTAAAACTAATGTAGGTTTGCTAACAAAGATGTAAAAAGTTTGATAAATTTTAGTTAAGTGTTGATTTTAGTGGCTGTTGTTTACTCAGAGGTGTATGAGAGTGAAAATTGATGATATTATGACTCAGTTCCCAAAACATGCATAAGAAATGATAAGCAATCTTTTCTTTCAATGAATGTCTAATTAAGGGAAGGAGAAGGATGTTCCTTTCATTGTCAAACAATAAGATGAAATGACCTCATGAAATAGTCCTCAATAAGGAATCCAATGCAATTCTAAAATGTTTATATGTGACTAATAACTAGTAGATGTAAAGCTTCCTATGCTAATCAGACTTCAAGAGTTGTGAGATTTAAGCAATCTGGAAGCAAACTTCACATAAACCAAAAGACACCCTTGTTATGATCAAACAAGAAACAGAAAGACAAAAAATCAAAAGGAGGGAGAAAGAGCTTGGATAAGATGACTTAAAGATCATAAAGAAAAGTACAAAAGACATTTGAAACCACTTACAAAGTTTTCACTCATTCAGATAAACAAGAAGAAAATGAAAAATTGACTCCAAATCGTGAAGGACAAAGAGTGATTGCAAAGTAAGGAAAAATGCCAAAAAATCCAATCAAAAGAGGATGAATAATCCTTAGAAATCAAATAATTGGAGGCTAAACAAGGACACACTAAGATAACACAAACCTTGAGCAGATGAATCAATAAAAAGACTGAGGAAAAACCAATTTCTAAGAAGATTTCTGCAGAAAAAGGGGTAGCACTCCCCCAAAAGGGGACACAGAGCACTCCAACACTTTGTGGAAGACTCTAAGGAAGTGCCAATTCCCTGGTGATAAGGGCAAGGGAGCTCTGGCCTCTAAAAATGCATAATTTTTCCCAAAAATCCAAAAAAATCAGACAAAATGCAAGAATTCAGAGTGTAAGATGGACCCAAGAGACAACAATCACATCTAAGGATCAGAGACACATCATGGATAAGGTCAAATGAGTAGGAAAAGGTCTAAAAAAACATCTGGGAATGGAAACAAAAATCAGGTTTCCTCCCCAGTGGAGTCGTCAATTTATGTTTTAGGTGAATCCCCCTGTGGACAAGTGGATTCCCTCTTGGTATCTAGACTCCTAAGGCCAAGACAGAAAGTGCTTAACATGGACACTGACTTCCTTTTAAATGTAATCAAGCTAATGAATTAAAGAGAAGGATAAATATATTTACCTTATGAACGACGTTTTTCCTTGCAAAGTCCTGATTGAGCTTCGATCCTGAGCTCCCTGATAGGTCCCATAGGACAAACAAAGATACAAGGGACTTCCTACTCTACTGAGATTGGCTCAATCATAGATCCATCTATTGCAGAAAAAATCATATGGAACAAGAACACATTTGAAATAAACATGCCAAGCATTGATTATATTAATGAGAATAAGTAAAAGTACTTACAATCCTTTGAATGAAGGTGCAACGACTTCTTCCAGTTCTCCTTGTCCAACCCCTTTTCTCAATTAATATCCATTGATTGCTTTGATGACATCTCCTCATGAGATCATAAGTTTCACATCTCCAATCTTTTCCATGTACCTTTCACCATGAGAAGGCCTCCTTATATAACCTTGGAGAGGCTCAACCACTTGAGAGATATTTGGGATAAGTTGAGGATTGCTCTCCTTCAGTTGAGGAGATTCCCTAAGATCATGCCTTGAGCATCTATTTGAATCCAACCACCTTCAAGAATTGAGGGATTCTTCCCTGATTTGCCTCAACAAACCCAAAATTTGCTCCAAAAAGGGGTAGAACTCCCCCAAAAGGGTGCATAAGGTGCTCAAACATTCCCCCAAATAGTCTTAGGGAGTTCCAACACTCCCTGACAATGGGTGGGGGAGCACTCCTCTCCAAAATTCATTTTTTGAGTGGTTTTTCCAATGGGAAAAGGTTTGTACTCCCTATCAAGAGACTTTTCATCTTCCAAACTAACCTTTGAGGTGTCTTAAGTGTCTTTGTGATGTCGTTAGAGGCATGACATAGGCAAGATGGTAGTATGATTTTTTTGACACGTGCAACACTTATAGTCAAGATGCGACACTTGCAGACAATATGCGACAGTTACAACATTCGTAATGACAACACTTGCAACACTATCGAAGTGAGAAATTTTGAGGTGTAACACCTTCAACAATTTGGTGTAGACTTTAGGACCAACATCTTCTAGTGCCATTGCTGAGGAATGGAGTAACGAAATATCTTTCCATGGGAGAACGAAAAACAATCAGATTTGATATTTGATGGTGAACAAAGACCATACACATTAGACTGTATATCATTCACCTGGCGACTCCATGGTTAAAAAATCTAGTGACGACTCCACGGTTTTAAGAAGTCATATTTTCATATGGAAGCCCTCTTGGCTTAGAGGTTTGTCCTTTTAATTTCTCTATTGTTCCTGGTTTTCCAAATACTGCTCCTAGTATAGATGAGTGGGGTGATTACTTGCCCATATTTAGAGAAGATAAAAATGATAACCCCACAGATCATTTGCTTGAGTTCCATAAGGTCATGCATCAGTTGGGTATACATCATGAGGATGTATTAATGAAGATGTTCATTTACTCATTAGAGGGAGATGCTCACGAATGGTACCGATCCTTGCCTCCTTCTAGCATATCTTCCCTGAAACAATTCCATGCAACATTTAGTGATCATTGTAAAATGTTTTTTCCAACTGATTTATTTTTTGAAAAATGTTGTGAAGAATTTGGATCTTATATTCAACAACCAATTATTAGTTCTTCTAGTAGTATAGATGAAGGGGACGATAATGTTGAGGAAGAATATTCATTGTTAGTTGCATCTTCTTCCAATTCTGTTATACAACAGGACGACTTTCAACATTATTTTAAAATTGAAAATGATGATGAGAAGGAAATAAATGTTGATGTTAAATCCTTTAGTTTGGGTTTCCTGCAGAAGGTTTTTCATCTTTGTGTTCATGATGCAGCTAATGATAGTCATGATTGTGATCAATTTGTTGCTCAAAGTTTTCATGAAATTATCACATGTTTATGATTTATTTGAAGTTGAACAAACTCCATTTACTGGTTATGAATGAGAGCTACCAAATCAACATTTCAAATCTTTTTCTATAGTAGATGTGGATCTACATTCCACAGAAATCGTTGAGAAACAAGAAATCTATAAGTGTGGAAATGACATTCTATAGAAAGAACAAGAAAAAACCAGCCATGTAGAAGACATACTCTTTCATTTCAAAAAACAAGATGAGCAATATCAAGAGTGTTTTGCTTACCTTAATGGTTGTGAATCACATGACTTTCATGAGTTGTTTCAACGAGGACATAGCATCCCAGTCTCGTTCATATAGTATATTTCAAACAACAATGACTCATGCTTCTAGATCAACTAGAGTCTCCTCATGTTCTTGATGATCCGATATCCGATTGGATGGATTCAGTTTGAACATGGGTCTCTAATATTGTAGTTGTTGGTATGATGCACACAATGTGTGGAAGTAAGTATGAAATACCATTAGAATTTTTTTAGTGTACATTGTCTTTTCATGTTTTCAGTAGTGTACATGAAGACATTTCAAGAACCCTGTCGCTTGATTGGTTATTTTGGAAATTTGTTTATACTTGAGTATTCAATTTCAGTTGGTTAGAGTAGGGTTTTGTTGAATAATCTCATCATTCTAGCATTTCTTTTTCAGTTTGTTTATACAATAGATAAAAAATAAGACTCCATAACCCAACAAAGGCACCGGGGTGTAGCTATAGATTAGTTAGTTTGTGTGTGAATAAAGAATCCATAGCCTAACGAAGGCATTGGGGTGTGTTAGTGTTGTTGATTTGATCTTATTTTCGAGGACATGAAAATTTGGCGTCATCTCTAAATATGGTTAGAAGAATTTTAAAATTGGCAGATAGATAAAAATTTAGCAAGGGCGCTAAAGTAGTAGGGTCACCCATATCACATATTGCAAAACTGATCGATGACTCACACTCATTGCGGAAATAAAAAGTGCCCAAACGTTAATCTCTTGGAGCGGTTCCAGAATTGAAACCATTGTATAGCTTGTGAAGTACGTGGAAATTGGTGGTTGATTGCAGAATTCAGAGTGGTGTGGATCCAAACCACCATTGACAACCTCCACAATCACATGCTAATATGACGTCAAGGGTCCAATCTGAGAGATGCACGTGAAAACAAAACTTGACGTTAAGACAAATCATCAAAGGAAAAGTCACGAGGACCACACTTGCACTAATGAAAGACTTGGTTGGTTCCAACAAACTAGGAGGTTTGAAAAATATGGAAAAGTCATCAGAGAAGGAGGGAGACAAACATATTCTACAAGCCATAACGAGAAAACTTTGTACCAAACTCATTAATAATTTGAGGTCAAATGCAAAGATCAAGTTGAGCCTCGTTTTAAAGGATTTGGTTATCAATGTAGATGAAAATTAATAAGAGGATGAAGATAGTGCACATGTCAGTAGAAGCAGATATACATGGATGATAGACATAAACAAAGGTAAGTTATAGCAAGTGGGAGCGAGGTTTTGAGAGGTAAGGAACCTGATCTACTGTTCTTAGCATCTCATAGGGAAGTGTTATCCCTAGTTGGAGCCAATGCTGTAACCTAGGTCTGCACCCCTTCCCTTTCCCTCCTTTATCCTATACATTCATCAAGTCTGATTTTTGTTTTTGTGTATGATAAGCTTATTCTCCATGATTTAATCACTCAACTTCAATGGTCCCTGCTCGTCTTTACTTATTTTTCACCATATTTTTCTTTATTGAAAGGTGATTACATGTTATGGTTTGAGTTTGAAGATACTTGTCATCATGTTTATCACTAATTGAGCATCCACTAGGTTGACAAAGTCCTTTGTTTGCATAGGAAATATCCAAAAGAAAAACACAACAATTCATAGCAGTGGATTTCAGGCTTAGATTGTGAGCAAACAAACAGGTTAAATTTTAGATGGTGGAGATCCAACAATCAATTCAATTCAACATCTCTCATGCATTTAGGTTTTCAAAATCGCATGGGGTTTAACAACAAGCACGAACCCTCGAACTATCAAAGCCCCAAACTACCACATCACTCCATGAGATCAGTTATCCAGGAGATATTCTTACTCTACATTCTAGAATCCCTGAAGTGCCTGAACCCTGAAGATCCAGAGTGGACCCTCACTACCATGTCACTTCACGAGTTCATTTATTTGGGATTTTTTGGTCCAAAACAAGTGCGAACCCTAAAGAGCCAGAGTGTCGAAGTCCCGAAGTCACGAAATGTTTAAGGATAAAGATAATCCCAGGTTAATTAGAAAAAAAGTGTTGGTTAATGAATCTGGGAGTTCGTTCATCTGGGAGTTATGTAGAATTTTCACTCTCAAGCTACCAAAAATTGAATTTACGAAGTGGCTTATCCTCATTTATTGCATTTTTTGAAGTTTTTAAATGACGCTAGACCAGGAAGGTCGAGCCAGTCAAAGGCGTCATATTCCTCATCTGATAACAGCTCTGTGATAGTCAACAATGACATAAATGAAGCTTGGATCCACACCCTACAACACCACAACCAGGAATTGGAGAAACTACACACCTAGCCTGTAGAAGGAATATCAAAGACTCCAGAAAAGTGCCAGAAGACTTGCTTCTTCCCCCTAGGAGATAAGTTGAGGAAGAACGCCACCAACACAGCCAATTATCTCCCAGTGGCCTCCAACAATGTGCATGGATACCAGTGCTCGATACAAAACTTAGTTCTATCACTCCTAGTCATTTTTTGCCAAATCTCAGTTCACTCCAACATATGCATCAGTCCAGTTTCATTGCTAGTAGTATTTTTTAGTGGTTTAATTGCAAGACTCTTTTAGATTAAGTTAATAAGTGGTATTTTGTGTGTGATAAGAACCACTCCTTTTTTATTAAGTCAATGTCGAAGTATACCTTAATATACTCCAACAGTGTTTCTAGCTAAGTTAATAAGTTGTTTTACAACTGGTAGTGTAGAGTTAAGCCTCAGTCCTAGATGCACGAGAGCCTCTACAACCTTGATAAATATGCAATTTTTGTTTGTTTGATGGTTCAGTTTTTGGGAAAAGAAGATCAACACATCAGCTGGTTGAATCCGTTCTATGTATGGATTAAATCTATCTACCTAGTGAATATACTTTTGATGACAATGTTTTTGTTCAAATCTACATGTGTTTTTTTTATCTTATCTTGAATGTAGTTTTTGATTTGTGCGAAGTACATTTCATTTCCTTTAGCTATTGTATAACTTGTGTTTACTAATATGCAACCTGTGAAACAACAAATGTTGTGGTGAAGTTTTTTTTTTATTGCAACTTGTGGGAGTAATTATGCTTTTGATACATGTTTAATGTCTTGAAATGATATTTTAAGTATTAAACTTCTTGCAACAGATTATTCATTGAGTGGTTTGTTGTTTCCCTTTGTTTTCACCTCTATTATTTCACTTGTTTTTCATTTGTGTGCCACTAGCCAAGGAGGACCCTCATCCATATCATTTTTCTAGCCCCACCATGCTCTTGTCTTGGTAAAACCAACCCTCTAACTGTCCAACAAAATAAAAAACCAATCATTCAAAACTTGAGGTGGCCTAGCTCTTTCCTTTAGTAGTCAAGTGTAGGCTTTAGGACCAACATCAACTAGAAGGTTTTCCTTAGCCAGTGGCATGTATTCTGGTAAGAAGATAAATATATAAAAATAAAATAGAGGAAATACTAACAATCATACAATTTGTCACTTTCTGTATGAACTTTCAGAATTGAAATATTATTTTAGATCCAAAACATGTACCTGAACACAAATTCTCCAAACAGGTTGTATGAAAGTAAATAATTTACTAAGACAATAGTTGAAATCAGGTTGTATGACAGTAAATATTTCACTGAGACAATAGCTTAAAATAGAAGAAACAATGCTTCACATGCATTCAAATAAGATAATAAGACAAACAATAATTGAGAAAAAATAGTCTATCACTGGAAGTTATATTCACCAGGTGGGAAACTTAGTAGTTTTACACTTCAAAGCCTAGTCAAAATCCTAATGCTTGGTACCCAAAAAAGTTGAACCCCTCATTTACATTCACATATTCATATATNTTGAGAAAAAATAGTCTATCACTGGAAGTTATATTCACCAGGTGGGAAACTTAGTAGTTTTACACTTCAAAGCCTAGTCAAAATCCTAATGCTTGGTACCCAAAAAAGTTGAACCCCTCATTTACATTCACATATTCATATATTTATCCATCAAGAGGATTCAAATACCTATCTCGGATCTAATTTCTAGAGTTATACTCTGTATTACATTCAGACATGTAGATATCAACTTCGCCATTCACTCTTGATTAAAATTCATGAACACTTCTTTAAAATAAGTGAAGTAGAGTTTAAGTGCTAGTTTATGGGGATTCTCCCATTTTCTCGGCCCATAACTTTGACCTAATTAAAACATTATTTTTTCATCAAAAATACCTTTATTACAACTAGCTTTAATATCTCTAACTAAAACAAAAAGAGTCTATCATTGTAACTGGAGTCAATGTTGATAACTAGAGTGTAGGAGTTGCATAACAAAAGTATTCAAAAGATGGACCTAGTTAATGAACTAAAAATAAATGAAATATTCAAATAAACTGTAAGAAATTTGGAACAACTTTCCTTGAAATCTGTCACTAGTCTCTTGACTACCAACCACTGCTGCTAGGTTCCCTGGAAATTTGGAGATTGACCAAAGTTTCAGAATACTCTACCACTTGTCCATTAATCTGGAAATAATTAATTTCTGTAAAATTTTGTTCTGGTCTGGCCAAATTTTCTCCTAAATCATTGAACATTTTTGAAAACCATCCAAGCTAAGGCTAAATCTCCCAATTCCTGAAGTGGGTTTTTAATAGTTTTTTCAAATTCCTTACCATTTTCTCACAACTTAAGCCTAGAATCCACTTCTCAGAATTGTTGCGTTTCTGGAAAATTTCGTTCCAATCAGACCAAATTTTCTCCTAAATTGCTGTGAAATTTTGAAAACCATTCGTACCTAGGCTAAATCATGAAATGGGTTTTTAACTTTGTTTTCAAATTTCTTACAATTTTCTCACAACTTAAGTCCAAAATCCACTACTCAGAATTGCTGCATTTTTTAGCTAGTAATAAATCCCTTTAATGAATATGCTTTGATCTCTTGTTGGTGGAAATAAAATCTGATTTGCAATATCGTGGAGATAATCCACATTATTATTGTAACCTGATCTATAGATCTTTGTTGATATCCCTTACTGCTATCATTATGTCTTGGTTGTCCAATGTTGGTAATGTTTGCCAAGAATGAACTACTTAAGTTTCTCTCCACACCTACAATGAAAATTGATCAAAGAGCCAATGTGCAAGGTTTCAAGGGTTGTAGAAGAAAATAAGCACAAGTTTGGTGTCATAGGGGATTTATTCAAACTTTGAAATATTTTTAAAATATACAAACTCATAAAATAACGCATGTCTGTTGATTGCAAGAATGTTGTCATTCTTGCAATCAACACTTTTTGTAGCTATAGGCTTAGTTCAACTCTTTGGTGATCCAACATTGATATAACCCATGGTGATAAGATTTGTTCAAACTCAAATCATGAGGTGACATCAACCTTATAAAAATAAAAACACATAATGTTAAGCAAGGAGGATATGACATAAACCAACATGACATAACCCATAATGAAGAAGAAAGAGTAACTAAGAGATAAGTTGATGGATGAATAGGTTGTTTTGAGGAGTAGGAGGATGAGATGAGGGCCTAAGAACTAACATCGGCTCCAATTGGGGGCATCACTTCCCTGTGAGGTTCTAATAATGATAACCTATGTATCTTTATTTTTCCTATGTTGCAACTGCTCAACTAAAAGAAAACCCTCTTACATATTGAAAAGCCAAATGGTAAACTGAAATTGTTTGGTACTAGTGTCTCCATTGGGTTATTGAGTCATTTATTCATGATAATACACTGCATATCATGTCAAAATAGAAAGCCACACTACTGAAAATAAACTGCAAAATGATCATTAAACATGCTAAAAAAGAAAGATTATTCTTATACTCCTAACCAATAGAAGTGAAGTTGATCATGTATAGGGAAATTTCCACTACAACCATGTCAACAATTGCCTCATAAGATGGGCTCTTTTCATGCCTTTGATTAGGATAAAGAAAATTTCAAACAATATAAACTTATCCAAAAACTAAGGCCAATACTTACAGTTCAATAATTTTGTTCCCAAAGCATTAACGACAAAATATTCTTGGCTACATTATGACTCCAGGTAGATGTCCATTAGATCTTGAAGAATCTAAAAAATCTCCCATTGATAAAATGGACCAAATGGTTGATCTGTAAATTCTTCTTTGTTTGTGAGACCAAAATCCTCTTGACCTCCTTGAAATAATTCATGAACATCATATATAACAATCAAAGGAAAAACACTTCTCTGGAATATGTTGACATATTTATGGTGCAGGATATTCTTTATCAGATTTGGCATAAGTACAATAATCATCAGAATGAGAAGGAAGAAAAATGATTTCATCAATTCAAAAGTAGTGACATCATGTGTAATGAAATATGCATCCAATTGGATCGTGCCTTCATCTCCCTCACTGAATTCGAATGAATCAGATGCATATTTTTCATACACAGGTCCATTTATAGGAGATCCTATATGTGCTAATGCAAAAATATGTTTGTATCAATATTCCTCACACTCATGAAAAATAGGTGGATATTCATTGAATCTTTGAGAAACAACTTGGTATGTGCACAAAATATTAGAAACATCTGATGTAAAAGAAAATGTGTCTAGTATATGGTTGTCATAAACTCCACTTGTAAAATTATCAATCAAATTTTCCTCCACCTTTTCGATAGAAATATTTCTTTCAACAATTCCTTTGTCATCCATAATAATTGAACATTGAATATGGAACTCAAATTCCTCACAACAATGCTAATAAAGGCACTCATTAGAAAAATATATCTTGCAATGGTTATGAAAGGCATCATGAAAATATTTTAAACAATATATACTAGAAGGAGGTAAGGATCGAAACCATTCGTGTGCCTCTCCCTATAATGATTACATGAACATTTTCATTAATACATCTTCATGATGTATTCCCAACTGATACACAACTTCATGAAATTCAAGCAAATGATATGCAGGATTATCATCTCTATCTTTTCTAAATTTTGGCAATCAATATCCCCACTCATCTATAGTAGGAACAACATTCAGAAAACCAGGAACAACAGATAAATTAAATGGAGAAAACCTTTGAGACAAAATAACAACCATTCGAGTATATGACATCTTGAGACTGTGGATTCGTCAGTAGATTCTTTAACCATGGCCTCTCCAGCCGAATGATCTGCAATCTGAATGTGTTTTTATTTTCTTCACCATCAAAAACCAAATTTGATCGTTGTCATTATCACAAGGAAAGATTGGATTGTTACTCCATTCCTTGGTAATGACACCATAAGATGTTGGTCCCTAAGGTATGTACTTGACTGCTAAAGGAAGCGTTAGGCCACCTCAGTTGTTGGAATTATTGTTTTTTTATAGGTTTGATTGATTTGTTTGATGGTCAGCTAATGATGAGATTTCAAGGACAAGGATCTAGTTGGACTTTTCAACAACATCAACTATAAGGTTTTCCTTAGCCGGTGATATGTATTATAGTAAGAAGATAAAGATATAAAAATAAAACAGAGGAAATACTAACAAGCATACAATTTTTCACTTCTTGTATGAACTTTTAGACTTGAAATAATATTTCAGATCCAAAACATGTACCTGAACGCAAATTCTCCAAATAGGTTGTATGGAAATAAATAATTTACTAAGACAATAACTGAAATAAGGTTGTATGACAGTAAATAATTCACTGAGACAATAGATGAAAAGATAAGAAACAATTCTTTGCATACATTTCAAATGCATTCAAATAATATAATAAGACAAACAATATTTGAGAAGAAATAGTATGTCACCAGAAGTTATATTCACCAGGTGGGAAAATTAGCAGTTTTACACTTCAAAGCCCAGTCAAAATCCCGATGCTTGCTACCCAAAAATGTTGAACCCCTCATTTACATTAAAAAAATCATCTATTTATCCATCAAGAGAATTCAAATACCTATGTCAGATCTAAGTTCTAGAGTTCTACTCGGTATTACATTCAAACTTGTAGATATCAACTTCACCATTCAGTCGTGATTAAAATTCATGAACACTTCTTTAAACTAAGTGAAGTAGAATTTAAGTGCTAGTTTATGGGGATAACTCATGTTTGGGCCCACAACCTTTACCTAATTAAAACATTATTTTTTTATTATTATCAAAAATACCTTTATTATAACTGGTTGTAATATCTCTAAATAAAAAAAAAAGATTCTATCATAGTAACTGGAGTCAGTGTTGACAACTAGAGTGTAGGAGTTGCGTAACAATGTCTACAAAAGATGGAACTAGTTAATGAAGTAAAAATAAATGAGATCTTCGAATAAACTAAAATAAATTCTGAAAAACTTTCCTTGAAAATTGTCACTAGTCTCTTGGCTGCCATCCATTGTTGCCATGTGCCCTGGAAATTTGGAAATTGACCAAAGTTGTGGAATACTTTGCCACTTGTCCATTAATTTGGAAATAATTGATTTATAGAAAATTTCATTCTGATCAGACCAAATTTTCTCCTAAACCGCTATGAAATTTTGAAAACCATTTGCAATTAGGATAAATCGCCCCATTCCTGAAGGGCTTTTAACAATTTTTTCAAAATCCTTACCATTTTCTCACAACGTAATCCTTAAATCCGCTGCTCAGAATTGATGTGTTTCTCGAAACATTCCATTCTGATCAAACTAAATTTTCTCCTAAACCGCTGCAAAAATTTGAAAACTTTCAGTATCTAGGCTAAATCATCTAATTCCTAAAGTGGGTTTTTAATCATTTTTTCAAATGTATTACCATTTTCTCACAACTTAAGAAGAAAATCCACTGCTCAAAATTGTTGTGTTTTTTAGCCAATAATAAATCCCTTTAATGAATCTGCTTTGATCTCTTCTTAGTGGAAATACACTCTAATCTACAATCTCGTGGAACTAATTCCCATTATTATTACAACCTGATCTCCAGTGCTCTGTTGATATCCCTTATTGATATCATTATGTCTTGGCTATCCGTTGTTGGTAATGTGGGCCAATAATGTACTACTTAAGTTTCCCTCCACACCTGAAATGAAAACTGATCAAAGAGCCAATGCACAAGGTTTCAAGGGTTGTAGGAGAAAATAAGCACAAATTTTGTNATGATGAGATTTCAAGGACAAGGATCTAGTTGGACTTTTCAACAACATCAACTATAAGGTTTTCCTTAGCCGGTGATATGTATTATAGTAAGAAGATAAAGATATAAAAATAAAACAGAGGAAATACTAACAAGCATACAATTTTTCACTTCTTGTATGAACTTTT
The DNA here is from genome assembly GCA_010110895.2 of Picea sitchensis. Classification (NCBI taxonomy): domain Eukaryota; kingdom Viridiplantae; phylum Streptophyta; class Pinopsida; order Pinales; family Pinaceae; genus Picea; species Picea sitchensis. The sequence continues at coordinate 196,605 of SNQJ01S0026619.1, forward strand.
AGACTTGAAATAATATTTCAGATCCAAAACATGTACCTGAACGCAAATTCTCCAAATAGGTTGTATGGAAATAAATAATTTACTAAGACAATAACTGAAATAAGGTTGTATGACAGTAAATAATTCACTGAGACAATAGATGAAAAGATAAGAAACAATTCTTTGCATACATTTCAAATGCATTCAAATAATATAATAAGACAAACAATATTTGAGAAGAAATAGTATGTCACCAGAAGTTATATTCACCAGGTGGGAAAATTAGCAGTTTTACACTTCAAAGCCCAGTCAAAATCCCGATGCTTGCTACCCAAAAATGTTGAACCCCTCATTTACATTAAAAAAATCATCTATTTATCCATCAAGAGAATTCAAATACCTATGTCAGATCTAAGTTCTAGAGTTCTACTCGGTATTACATTCAAACTTGTAGATATCAACTTCACCATTCAGTCGTGATTAAAATTCATGAACACTTCTTTAAACTAAGTGAAGTAGAATTTAAGTGCTAGTTTATGGGGATAACTCATGTTTGGGCCCACAACCTTTACCTAATTAAAACATTATTTTTTTATTATTATCAAAAATACCTTTATTATAACTGGTTGTAATATCTCTAAATAAAAAAAAAAGATTCTATCATAGTAACTGGAGTCAGTGTTGACAACTAGAGTGTAGGAGTTGCGTAACAATGTCTACAAAAGATGGAACTAGTTAATGAAGTAAAAATAAATGAGATCTTCGAATAAACTAAAATAAATTCTGAAAAACTTTCCTTGAAAATTGTCACTAGTCTCTTGGCTGCCATCCATTGTTGCCATGTGCCCTGGAAATTTGGAAATTGACCAAAGTTGTGGAATACTTTGCCACTTGTCCATTAATTTGGAAATAATTGATTTATAGAAAATTTCATTCTGATCAGACCAAATTTTCTCCTAAACCGCTATGAAATTTTGAAAACCATTTGCAATTAGGATAAATCGCCCCATTCCTGAAGGGCTTTTAACAATTTTTTCAAAATCCTTACCATTTTCTCACAACGTAATCCTTAAATCCGCTGCTCAGAATTGATGTGTTTCTCGAAACATTCCATTCTGATCAAACTAAATTTTCTCCTAAACCGCTGCAAAAATTTGAAAACTTTCAGTATCTAGGCTAAATCATCTAATTCCTAAAGTGGGTTTTTAATCATTTTTTCAAATGTATTACCATTTTCTCACAACTTAAGAAGAAAATCCACTGCTCAAAATTGTTGTGTTTTTTAGCCAATAATAAATCCCTTTAATGAATCTGCTTTGATCTCTTCTTAGTGGAAATACACTCTAATCTACAATCTCGTGGAACTAATTCCCATTATTATTACAACCTGATCTCCAGTGCTCTGTTGATATCCCTTATTGATATCATTATGTCTTGGCTATCCGTTGTTGGTAATGTGGGCCAATAATGTACTACTTAAGTTTCCCTCCACACCTGAAATGAAAACTGATCAAAGAGCCAATGCACAAGGTTTCAAGGGTTGTAGGAGAAAATAAGCACAAATTTTGTTTCATAGGGGATTTACTCAAACTTTGAAATATTTTTAAAATATTAAAACTCATAAAATAACGCTTATCTGTTGATTGCAAGAATGTTGTAATTCTTGCAATCAACATTGTTTGTAGTTGTAGGATTAGTTCAACTCTTTGGTGATCCAACAATGATATAACTCATGGTGGTAAGACTTGTTCAAACTCAAATCAAGAGGTGACATCAACCTTATAAAAATAAAAAAACATAATGTTAAGAAAGGAGGAGTTGACATAAAGCAACATGACCTAACACACAATGAAGAAGAAAGAGTAACTAAGAGATAAGTTGATGGATGAATAGGATGGTTTGAGGAGTAAGATGCTTAGATGCAGGCCTAGGAACTGACAATATCCAAATAATTTGAGATGTGAAACCAAAGTATTCTTACCAAACCATACCACATGTGGAGTCATGTCGATTAGTGTCGATGAAGGAGACATAGTCATTAGATATTTTGCAGTGTTGACTTCCTTTGCCCATAAATATTTTGCGAGCCCAACATCACTGAGCATGTTTCTTGCCTTTTCCATCAATGTTTTTTTCATTCTCTCAGCAAATCCATTTTTTTGTGGGGTATATGGTGTGTTATTTTTTCATTCTATGCCAAACGTCTTGAAGAAATTATCAAATTCGTTTCCACAAAATTCACCATCGTTGTCAATTCTCAAGACCTTATCTTCTAATTTGTCTAGTTTTCTACAAGACTTTTAAACTCTTTGAATTTTTCGAAAACCTTTGTTTTCTTTGTTAGGAAATATATCCATGTCTTCCTGGAAAAATCGTCTATGAAGGAGACATAATACATGGATCCACCAAGTGAAGGAACTAAAACATGGCCAAACACATCACTATGAACCAACTCTAGAATCCCCTTTGTGCTTGTCGATCCATATGGGAACCTCACCCGACTTTGTTTTCCATATATGAACTATTCACAAAATTTGATTTCTAAATTACATTTAGGGAAGCCTTCGACCATACCTTTTTTATGCATAGCTCGAAGTCCTTTTTCTCCAATATGTCCCATCCTCTCATGCCATAGCATTGTCAGGTCGACTATACAATGAATTTTTGAGTCAGTTTGAATTGACTCAGCCCAAGTCCATTTGAATTCAATTTGATTTAAAAAAGATGATGTTGTTGCATCCAATCGAGTTGACACTCCCTAATAACTTGTATAGGGTTCCAATACGAAATTATTTCATTAAGACCATCACACCTCTGACCATCTTGCACAAATCCTTCTGAAATAGAGTGTGCACCCCTACATCACTCTTATTTATAACATATATAGATTTTCATTCCAAACCTGGAATGTGTAGCACACCCATAAGGGTTCTCCTCGTCCCGTCCTGCAATATCAGTCTAAATATTCTGCGTCTGAAAATTTTGGTTGTTGAGTCGTCCCCCAAGAACACATATCCTCCTTCATATTGTTTGTATTCATAGAATCATTATCTATGTGGTTTCATATGATATGATTCTCATGTATTGATCAACCAAACATCTTGATATGACAGTGTAATGGTCAACTCCAGGTACACATCGCCTCCCTTATATGGAGTCATCTTTCTCTTAGTCAATTGCTTCTCATCGGATCTTGTACTGAATTCCATTGAATTTGACTTGCAGTCCCTTTTGTAATGCCCAAATTTACCACATTTTCAACATCTTTTCATTGACTGAACATGGGATTTAGATCTATCCTTCGACTTAGACTTTCTACCGAAGAATTTTCCTTTATCTCTGTCAACTAGTCAATCTCTCACCATTAATGCATATTTGGTCGATCCTTCCATGTTCTTCCCTCTAATTTATTTTGTTACTAGAGTTGAAACCACATCTTCTAGATCTAATTTGGTTGTATATATTCCCGCCTAGCTTTGGTCTAAACCTAATACATAATTGTCATCATACCTTCTTGATTTACAAAAGGACAACCTTGTAGCCAATTCGGCTTACGTATACATGACCAACAACATCTATGATTATTGATTATTGATTAGCCTTTACATAATTGCAACACACCTTCTTTATAGGCCTTATAGTAGGAAAACCCCTAAAGAAAATGCGGCCAAAAATGGTTACATATCCATGACTATCATTGGCTAAAAATCCTGTGGATCTTAGGATTTTTTTATGGTCGACTACGAAGTCAGATTACCAGTTGACTACCAATCATCCTTCATTCGCTCTTCAATCAGTTACCATGTTCCCACCTGTCGACCTCTTGTATGTTGAACTCTTCGAATTGTTATCAATGTCTTCGACTTCAAATTTACTCAATCAAACCACCTCGACCTTCAAAATAGTGTCGATGACTTCAACTTTGAATTTACCCATTTGAACCACCTTGACCTTCGACTTGTTGTCGATGTATTTGAATTCAAATTTTCCCAGTTGAACCACCTCAACCTTCAAATTGCTATCGATGTGTTTGAATTCAAATTTACCTGGTAGAACCACATTGAACTTTGACTTGTTGTCGATTCCTTCGAATTCAACTGTCAGTTGATCCACCTCGACTAGAATTTCACTGCAAATAATATAAAAACCCAACACATCTAGGATGGCATCCATTGCTATTTTTTTGTTCCTTTTTAATTACTTCTTGGTTGAATTCTTTAGAGGTTTCTTTGAAGTAGTGTATCATGTAACAACTAAGTACCAAACATCATACCCCTATTCCTCTAAAAATACTTTCATTCTTGAGCTCCATCTCTCACAATTTTGATCATCAAACACTGGTGTTCCATTATATGTGTAATCCATGATCTACCTTCCACTAGTTAAACAGATTCTGAAGGACCTTCTCTGATACCAATTTTTGGAATATTCACTAATACTGAGAGGGGGGGTGTGTAATATACCAGATATAAAATGTATGCAAAACATAAATAAAATTCTAGTAATGGCAGAATAACAACAATATAACTAGAACATTCACCACAATAACACTAAAATGATATAAGAATAACAATAGAAATAACACTTTGAATTTGAAAGCAATGTTCACGAGCCTCTTTGAGGGGGAAACCTCTAGTTGAACAGAGATCTATTACAATAATATCCAAGCTAGGGTTCTCATACCCTTGACACCTATTTATACTAAAAAGAAGCATCTAGAGGAAGATCCTTCTAGAAGCAGAAGCTTCTATTAGGTCTTCTTACATCCACCTTATTCTATTTTATTGAAAGGCCTTATTAATATTGACCTTTATTACATCCGAATATATTTTTC
>SNQJ01S0026620.1:12972-24898 GCA_010110895.2 Picea sitchensis
TTTTACCCCACTTAAATGTTCAAGTACAAGATGATTCAAAATGAAAATGTCTCTTTGGTATATATAGGAGACTAGGAGGTATAATTACAATTAATGGCTTAAAGCCAACATAAATAAAATAACATTACTAATATAATATGCCCCAATTAAGGGGTAATGAGCCAATATTAGGGCTTAACACAATCTATGTCCATCTATGCCATAAACCTTCATTAAACGTAATTATTCATCAATATATATCCAGTGTGGTTAATACATCATTTTTCTATGTTTTTTGTGGTTAAAGAAGATTATATCATAGTTTTGTTGGCAATGGTGTATGTTAAGAATTCATGCAGATCAAGCGTCTTCCCCAAGTGATCTTCAACATTAAAATTGTTCTTACATTTTCACTCGTCTTCTCCAAGCTTCGATTTCCTGCATAGGACAAAGTTGTTAGTATGAAACAAAATTGAGTTCATTTCTCGTACCACCATGTTCAACATTCATGTACCTGCAGTTCCCGTACACAATATTGTAGCTTAGCTTATTGGTGCATCTCTGAACAAAAATCAAGAACACAGGTTTTCTTCATAGTGACGTCGACATGCAGTAACGTCTGTTAGAACATTCCCAGGTCGCATGTATGGACCTCCAACTCAGAAACAACAATTCAGCTCAATTTGGTAGCAGTTTTCAAACAACATATTTCCACCTCAATTTTTGTGCAAATGAAGACGAATCTGAAACATGGGTTTTGTTCCCAATACAAAAAATAGAATAATTTTTGAGATTGTTTTTCAAAATATGGAATAGTTTATGAGATATGGTCGAATCTTCAATGCCAATCTGCCCAAATTGTAATCAAATCCATATTTTCGTCATTTGTTCTAAAATTGTAAAAAAAAAATTATGAACTCAGGGATTTGGTTTCATCCACTCCTCAATTGATTTATGTATAAGTAGAGCTTCATAGGGGGGAGAATGTGGTTGGGGGATATTTGAACCCACCTTTGTAGTTTCATGAATTTGATTCCAATAATAAAGAGTTGAATGTTTATGTTGTAGATAAAAATACTATGCTCATCAATACAAGCTCCAGTTATCATCCATGGTATCTATCTTCTCGTGATTTTGTGAGTTTCCACATCTCTCTACTGGATTGGAAAGGGCCCACCGATTCCAAGGACACAAATCTAAGTTGTTTATTTCACTTAGTTTGGCTTGTTGCCTTGATTCCTTTCTATACTTTAAAGTTTCATTTAAAGATTGAAGTTGCAGATTGTGCGTGCATTCCTATTTGTTTGAATGCTTGGTAGTTTGTAGCTATTGAAGTTTGTCATGGGTGAGAAATCACTTTAATTCAAATTGTATAATTAATCTCAAATTACTTCTAGGGTTTGTCATGTGTTAACACATTGACTTTGTTATGTTTCATAGTGAATGAATCTTGAATTTATGAGTTTATTTGATGTTGAGTTTATTTTGGTAAATGTAATATGAAGAGTTCTAGGTTATTTTGAATCATTTAACTTATCAAGAATTGGCCAATTATTTAAATGTGAGCAAGTATATTCACAACTTGTTGTGAGGACAGATCTGAGAGGTGAATGATTATTGTAACCCCTTGCTGAGATCAATGAATGTATTGAGTAACAAAAATGAAACTCTGATAAAGGTCATACTTGTATAAACATAAGAAACTCAATGAACAAGTGCAAAATTATTGAGATATATCACAACCATGCTTCAATAAGTTTGGTTGTTATATTACTTTAATTTTGTTCTGATAGCATTAAATTATAATTTACAGAGTTTATTATGAAGATTTTCCACGTAAGGACAATATCAGGGTTTGTATTGATGAGTGTTATAGTTTTTTAATGTGTGACCTATGTAGATAATTAATGGTACGATCTACATATTTCTCAAAATACAAGCATTTATTTTTGAATAGTTTGTTATCTGGTTTAAAGCATTGTTGAGAATTTTTGTTGGCGCAAGTTTCATAGTATTGTTTACAATTAGATCACAAAGTTTGATAAAGGTCAATTCAATCACTTATGAAGAGACATCCAAGTCTGGATATGTCTTGAGCCTCTTCTTGAGAACTGATCTCGAAGGATTGTTGATTGTTTTCCAATAATTTTCATTATTCTTCGTCACACAGTTAATACTAAATAGTGCGAGACAAATGAGTCACACCTTAGTGCAGTGCCACCACAAGTTCATTGCATTGGGTATATTGATTGTGGGTCAAGTATTAGATTTATTGTTCATGATATTTAAATCTTGACTAGGCAATTCAATATAAGATCAGTAGCATTGAATAGGGATCCAACGTCCTTATAGATGATTGATTAAAGAAAGTAGTTGGAGTAAAAATTGTGACATTAGTTAACATTATGTTGTATTTGTTTCTGACAAGTAATTGTGAATCTCATTGTCATATCTAACCTCATAGGCAGAACATGAACACTTAGTCTCTTAAAGTGAAATATTGCAACTTGAGTTCTATAAGGAGATCTAACGAAAATAATTGGTTACTAGTCTTCGTCTTTAATTTTCTATCACCACTTCAATTTTTTTAGTGTGTGAATTCTTGACATCTATAGATTCAAGGTTAAGATGAGAATAGATCAAAGAACATTATCATGCATAGATCAGATATCTATGCATGACATATAAATTTAATCCATTTATTTTAATACTTGATATTTGTTCTGTGGATGAAGTTAATATTTGTTTGATGACATTTTGGTGAACGATTGGTTTGAAGTGTGGTTTTCTTTCCTTCTGAAAAGTTTGTTTGTTTCATTCCAAAGTATGTTTTGTTAGCATTAATTTTTAACATAGGTGAGAATATCCCATGATACTGCATTTCTTGTGCTTGCACCTCTAAGTTTATAAACCTCCTAGTTGATAATTTAATGTCCATGAATTATGCATATAATTCTCCCACCATTTTGGTTCCATTGTCCGAGAGATGCTAAAAGGGATTAGAGCATAGGCATATTTTTTTCACAAGTTTTTTGCTTTGTGTTTAATTTAGTTACAATTGCAACTTGGTGGAGGAGAAGCGGTAAGATGCAAAAGTGCCCTTACTTTGCCATTTTTGAAGGGGTTCTATCCCAACGCATCCACTTTAGTGGGCTTCACCAAAGCCTCATTGTTTCCTTTTTATGCAAGTGTGTTTTATTTTGGTTTGATTTATGAGAATCCTAACTTGTATGAACAGATAACTTGGTGAAAAAAAGATCCTAGTAGCATGGTGGTGCTTTGAGTACATGATTAGTTTGTTAGTATTTTCTTTAGGTGTGTTTCCTTTTCTTTTCTCCTTGATTTTTAAAAAATTTGGGAGTTGTAAGATCCCCCTTATACACTAAACCTTGTGCAAGACAAGACCTGCGAGCTGGAAAACGAAGGATGCTCAAGAGTCCATTGAACAAAATAGGAAATGCTACTCCAAGAGATTTCTCAAATCCTAGCAGCAGCCGAGATTTCTGCCTCTCAGGAAGAGAAAATCTTGACAGTAGTCAAGAACATACATGTACTCCAAGAAGTTATAGACAACCAAAAGTTCCATGAGCCACATATAGAAACTCCCTGTGATCATCTTTGTCAATTTACAGAGGTGAATAGACAACTATGGACTACAACCAATGGAGAGTAGACAATAGAACTTGCGACCGAGGAATTTTCACCATGTCCATCATCATATCATGTATGCATCCAAGAGACCAACCATCCAATAGTATAAGATCTGCGTGGCATGGTAAAGGAGGATATACAGAGTGGTCCAAATGAGCAAGTTGACCAAGAGTATCATGACTATATAGAATATTGGTTCTAGATGACTATCAGGTCAAAGAACCACTTTCTTCTTCAACAATTCTTGACATCCTATCATTCGAAGCAGTTAGTATCTCAGTCTCTCCTATACATTAAACCATATTTTTCAATCCTAAGTATGAGCATGTTTGTACTCTTGTTATGCACATAGCTCCACTAGAAGTACTCCTACACTTGAGAAAAGGGTTTCCTTTTTCAAGTAGAGTAGGACATTGTAATAAATAAAAGAAATAGAATAGTAAAAAGAAAAATAAGTCTAGTTGTGAAAGTACGGTAACTAGCGCAACTAGACATGAATCTTGTTTGAAAACTAGGGCTCCTGGTAGGAAAGGTTCACAACAATATATGTAATTTTATGTTGGTTCAAATCTTGTATTGTGTTGTTCAAATCATTTATGTTTTTCTCTCAGGTTTGTACGCTGAGAGAAAAACTCACATAGTTGCAATGATCCACATCTCACAGGTTTGTAAGCTGGAGAATGTCTCACATAGCTGCAATCATCAACAAATGGGACCCAAGGGTTGGAATTCTAGCCCTACTTGAAATGGGTTATGGCCAGTGGACCTATGGAGAGCCATGTTGTAGTTGTGGTTAACATAGGGAAGACTCTCAATCCAAGTACGTGGATTTTTAGAGTTGTACATGCATAGGATGTGCATAATCATTCGATTGATGATTTATGTCTGGCCATCGGTTTAGGGGTGGAAAGCAGTGGATTTAGTGATCTTAGTGTTCAACAGTGACCAGAGACTCGACCAAAATGCACTGAGGAACTTGTTTTCCTGATATGAGGTGATGGTATGTGGTATCCCAAAATGGACCCACACTCGTTCGAAGAAGAGATTGGTAGTATCTATTGTTGTGGTGCTCTTCTTCCAAGCTGTGATAATGGTCATCTTCAAAAACAGATCAACCACCACAAATACACAATCATTGTTGTGCTTGGTCGAAGAAAATCTAGACATGTAATCCATCGAGATAGATTCCCAAGGCCTCTCGGGAGTAGGAAGAGGGGTGTATAAGCCTTTCTTCTTGATGTTTGGCTTGGAAATGGCACAGGCAATGAAATATTTGATATACTTGCTAACGTCTTGTCCAATTTTTGGCCAATAAAAATGTTTTTGTATAATGGCCACAATTTTCTCCACGCCAAAATGGCATGCCATCCAAATGTAGTGAGCCTCCCAAATCATCTTTGCACGCTCTCTTGTGGGAACACATAGGTTTCAAAGATGGCATAACAGTCCATCCTGGATGTGAAAATCGGTGGCATTCGCTCCTGTACCCAAGACCTGGTAGGTGGTGGTGAAGTTAGGGTCACGCTGATAAAGTTGGGGCCACTCAGATGCTTCATCCCCACAGGAATGGAGCATTGTGGTGAGTGCAGCAACGGGAGGGCCACTGAGGTAGTCAGAGACATGATTTGTGCTCCATGTTTTTTATTTGATGTTGAGGTGGAATTTTTGTAGGTATGTGGACCACTTTTGATGGCGGTCGTTCTGCAACTTCCCCTGTGTCTGTATGAATTGCAGAGGCTTGTGATCAGTGTGGATGATTGTCTCCTTTCCCAAAATGTATTATTTCCATTGTCGATAGGATTTCACAATGGAATACATTTCTTTGTCATAGGTGGGGTATTTCCGGACAGTATCTGAGAGTGTCTCACTATGGTATGCTATTGGATGACCATGTTGAGTGAGAACTGCACCGACAACATAGTCGAAGGCATCAGTCTCAATCTCGAATGGTTGTTGTAGATCAAGTAAGGAGAGTATTGGAGCTGAGCACAAGCGATGCTTCAGATCATCAAATGATTTTTGTTGTGTCTGCCCCCATGTGAGATTTTCCTTGCCACTTCCCTTGGTTACTTGGTTGGGGCCCATGCAATATGGGAGAATCCCAACATGAACCTTCAGTAAAAGTTGGCAAGTCCCAAGAATCTCCAAAGCTCGGTTAGTGTGGTTGGGGTTGGCCAGTCACGAATGACTTGGATCTTAGTTGGATCCACATGTACCCCATGCTCATCAACAATGTATCCCAAGTATTGGACCATGTTCATGCCAAAGGAGCATTGTTCCAAGTTGGCATATATCTTGTGTTGTCACGGAGTGCCCAAAACCTGTTGAATATGTTGCATATGCTCCTCCCAATTTCTGTTGAATATGAGGATGCCATCCAGATATACCACCACAAAAGAGTTGGTGAAGGGTATCAATACATCATCCATCAATCTCATGAAATGTGTTGGTGCATTTGTTAATCCAAAGGGCATGACCAGTCATTCGAAGAGACCTTCTTTAGATTTGAAAGTTGTCTTCCATACATCATTTGGTTTGATGGGAACATGGTGGTAGCAATACTTTATGTCAATCTTGTTGAAGAACTTTTCCCCCTTGAGTTGGTCAAGAAGGTCATCAATTCGGGGAATTGGGTACTGGTTCCTGACTATGATTTTGTTTAATTCTCTGTAATCAATGCAAAGGCGCTAGGTCCCATCTTTCTTTTGCACTAGCACAATTGGGCTTCCGCAGGGGGAGGATCTAGGTTGGATGTGCCCCTTTTGAAGTAGCTCTTGGATCTGGCGCTTGATTTCTTCATTTTCCATCAACGAGCGATGATAGACTGGTTCATTAGGCACTGGGGCACTGGGGGTTACATCAATTCGATGCTTGACTTGGTAGTGCGTTGGTACCTCGGTGGGTGAGGAGAAGATGTCTATGTACTCTTCCATGATCTCGTCCACTTTCTTCTACTACAAAGAGAGGCTCTATGTAGAGATCACAAATGTGGCGGCAACCTTCTACTTACTGCGATCATGGATCACAAAGAAGACGAACTTCCTAGTCTATGAAATGACCTTACTGCATTTCTTAGCAGAGATTAAAGAAATAGTGATAGGCAGTGCTACCTTTGGTATCATGTACAATTGTCTACCCAAAGTAATAATAACATTGCAGGGTCTATAAGTAAAATATGAAGCGAGACAGAATGTCAATGTGGTTAGGGCCTAAACCCTAGCCGCCTCCGCTCTGGTTTTTCGATTGCAGGGGCGCGGATCTTCGTCTGTAGCAGTCGATCAGGGTTCCCCTTGATTTCTTTGCATACAGGGCTGCGGATCGGCGTTTTTCAGAGCGTCCCTCCTACGTTTCGCCTGCGTTTTCCTAAGTTTTTTCATGCGTTTTGGAGCAGTGGTCTTGGCTTGCCTCTACGACTTGCTCCGTCTTCTTGTTTGATGGTGGTCGTCGCCCTGCTATGATGGCCCCAGATCCGATTGCCGAGATGGAAAAAGATCCTTTGGAAGTATTCAAAGCATTAGTCCGCTGAGCAGGACCTAAATCCAAGCCTTCTCTCTCGTCTAAGTTTGTTAAGAAGATGGAGGAGATCCCTTCTCTGGAGCTATCTCCAGAGGAGCCTTGCAATCTTGCCCTCCTTCTAGCAGAAAAGGCCCTCATCGGGAAGTTTACGGGGTTATGGCCTAGCCCCAAAACGGTGGAGGCATGGATGGATGATCATTGGAAGTCGCTGATACAGAGAAACGTTTCTCTGTGCGCAGCAGGCAGGGGTTTTTTTGTCTTTAGTTTCTCGAGGAAAGAGGATCGTGATCTAGTTTTCAGATCTGGACCCTACTTCATGGGGTCGAGAGGGTTGTTCTTAGCCCCCTGGACTCTTGACTTCAATCCCGGAGCCGAGATCACCGCAGACCCTGTTTGGGTTAGGCTGCCTCATCTTCCCTTGCATCTCTAGGGGAAAAGTTCTCTGGAGGACATTGGAAATAAGCTTGGGCGTTTCCTGGACAGTGTGGAGCCGAAAGGGATCAGTTTACCTGCGCTCATATTTTTGTTGAGGTTAACCTCGATAAAGGACTTCCGGAAGCCATTAAGCTCTCCCTGGGGGAATGGTGCCATATCCAAGAGCTGGACTACGAGCAGATTCATTTTAAGTGCCTCCGGTGCCATGCTTACGGTCATTTTGCAAAAAGTTGTCCCAAAGCCTCTGAGGAGTCGAGACCAGTCAAAGAAGATGATTTTCAGCCGGTATCTAACCGACGAAGGCAGCCAAGGCGAAAGGATCCACTAGCCTAGGCTCTGAAGATTTTTTGCAAAAAATGGGGTAGCGCTCCCCCAGAAGGGGACACAGAGCGCTCCAAAACTCTTTGGAACACTGTAAGGGAGTGCCAACGCCCTGGTGCTAAGGGAAAGGGAGCGCTCTGTTACAAAAACTCAGAGAAATGCCCATAAATTCAAAAAAAAACTCAGGAAGAATGAAAAATTTTGTGTTTAAGATAAATCGAAGAGCCAACAACCAAACCTAAGGATCAGAGACATCCATGGAGAAGGTAAAATCAGTGGGCAAAGAAATCCAAGACAAGACCTAGGAAAGGAAACAAATCAGAGCTCCTCCCCAGTGGAGTTGCCAATTTCTGTTGTAGGAAAATCTCCTTGCAGACATGTAGATTTCCTCTTGAGAGCTAGACCCTTAACTCTAAGACAAAAAGTGCTTAACATGGACACTGACTTCCTTTTATATCTAATCAATCTAATGAAAGAAAGAGAAGGAGAAATATATGTACCTTATGAAGGATGTTTGTCCTTGCAAAGTCCAGGCTGAGCTTCGATCTTGAGCTCCTTGACAGGTCCTACAAAACAAACAAAGATACAATGGACTTCCTACTCTACTAAGATTAGCTCAATCATATATCCATCTACTACAGACAAACTTATATGGAACAAGTACAAGTTTGAAAGAAACAGGCCAAGCATTGATTATATTAATGAGAACAAGTAAAAGTACTTACAATCCTTTGAATGAAGGTGCAGTAGCCTCTTCTAGTTCTCCTTGTCCAACCTGTTTGCTCAGACAATCTCCACTGATTACTTTGATGCCATCTCACTCATAAGATCATAAGTTTGATGTAATTCTCAATTTTCATTCTCCAATACCACTTACAGGATCATAAGTTTGGTATCAATCTCAATTCTCCATTGTGCCTTTCACCATGAGAATGCCTCCTTATATAACCTTGGAGAGGCCCAACCACTTGAGAGATATTTGGGATGAGTTGAGGATTCCTCTCCTTCAGTTGAGGATCTCCCCTAGGATCATGCCTTGACCACCTATTCGAATCCAACTACCTTCAAGATTTGAGGGATTCTTCCCCAATTCGCCTCAACAAACCCAGAAATTTATGAAGATGGGGTAGTGCTCCCCCATAAGGGTGCACAGAGCGCTCAAACGCTCCCCCAAAGAGGCCTAGGGAGTGCTATCACTCCCTGACAATGGGTAGGGGAGTGTTCCTCCACAAAACTCAATTTTTGTATGGTTTTTCCAATGGCAAAGGGATTGTACTCCCTGTCACTTGATTTTTCCTCTTCTAAACTAGCCTTTGAGGTGTCTTAAGTGTCTTTGTGATGTCGTTAGAGGCACGACATAACCAGGGTGGCAGTATGATGTTTGCAACACTTTATGACACTTGTAGTCAAGATGCGACACTTGCGGACAAGATGCGACACTTACAACACTTGTAATGACGACACTTGCAACACTATCGAAGTGAGTAACTTTGAGGTGTAACAATGTGTAATATTCAATCATGTGTATTATTTCATTATTTCATCATTAACTGGATCAACAACCTTTTCTCCATGCCACAAGATCTGACTCTTTTCTTCTAGCATCTTCCACCTATTAAGTTATGATCTCATCTTTCCATCCTTACCCTTAACTTCTAAATCAACTATTCCAACTTATGTCCTTAAGTTTGTCTTTCTATAATATGGACCTTGAGCTTACCCTCTATTATATTTATACACATAAATTAATATTTTCTATGACCATAATGGTGATAGTAGAAAAAATTAAATGGAATCTTCACATAATCTAAGGATTGCATGTGCTTCTAGTTACTTGTGTCTATCTCCATATTTTAAGGTGACCCTTCTCCAAAATCCATCTTTATGAGTATTCTAGCTATTGATCTCATCATTGAGGATCGAGATCTCTCACTGATTTCTAGGATGAAACCAATATTGTCTTTTATTTCCTTCATCATAAAATCTTTCCAAAATTCCAATTGTAATATTGGTGCTTTTACCCAGATAGGTTGGACTGATTTCTTATCCATCCAAGAGTCTAAACAAGGAAACCAATTTTTCAAGAAAAGCCTCATAGTTCCCAAAATCCACTTCCATTTTTTAATTCTCCCAGCATCCTTTTTGGTTTTGAAAATAAAATCCAACCATTCTTGGGCTAAAATGTATTTTAGAGGCATGTACGTCAACAAGTTTTTCCCCAAACTTTACTAACCCACTCATTTAGTGATTTTTGAGATATTGATCAACTAAAGAAAAGACCAACCACCACTCTCTCCTACATGTGGAGGATTGTGTTCATCATTATTTCCTCACCAAGCACCAACTTAATCCTTTCTTTCAATTTGATGCACCCTCTCTTCATTTTTACTGTGCAAACCACTAGTTCATCAACTTGACCTTTAGCCCTCAAAACACCTGACAAATCCCCATAAAGTCTAATTTCCTACCTTTAATGGAAGCTCCCTCAATACCACCATCAAGTGTAGTCCCTACAACAATTGATACTCTTAGATTTGAGGAGTAGTTCAAGAGTCATTTGTAGAAACTCTTTGAGCTTCCCTTCCCTACAAAGCCCAAACTTGTCTCTTCTATCAAGAGTCTTGGAACTTCTAACTACCATAAGTGAATAACTACCATGGCATTTTTTGAGACTAATAGTACCACCATTACATGATTCGATCCGTTTGAAGATGCCCTTTATAGTACTAACTTTATTGCCTTCTTTGACAAGGACTATAGATTTCACTATTTGTTTTTCTCATATAGCTTGGGCATCACCCTTGTTTATCAAAACAAAATCCTTGTGGGATGAAGAAAATCTCAATTTGCCTCCCCCTTTAACATACTACCATCGCTTTGAGGACCCGAATAAGGCCCTATTTAATCAATCAAAGTTGAAGGAGACCCTCAAACGCATTCATTCCTATTCTAGATTGAGTATTCATTTGTGAATTGGGAAAATTGACAATGCTCCACATAGTACCTTCGGTTCTTCCTCAAAGTCTAGATTATCCTAGTCTTCCTCCATCTAAAGACGCTCTCACATGATGCCATATCTATATTAACACATACCAATATTTATCCATGCCTTTAATCTATGGAAAAGCTCATACAAATCTCGATAAGTGTTTGAATCTATTAGTGTTTGGAATGTAGTTATTTTTAAATAAAGACTTTTATAATTTTATTTAGACTCCATGAACAACTAAATAAACTCTAGATATGTTAGATTATTATCTAAAAAACCAAAATTCAAAAATGAAATCAATTTAAATATTAATTCTATAAAACATTTCAATGATAAAAGACTAATCCCTAAAGCTAATGAAATGTTGATATTACATTTAATTGTAATCTCATATAAAAAAAAAAAAAAAATTCATAAACAAAATCAATTTAAATTATAATTTAAATATTAATTTTATAAAATATTAATCCTTAAAGCTAAAGAAAAGTTGATATTACAATCGATTGTAATATCATATAAACATCCTTAAACATCCTTTCTTTGTTTGTGAAATGCACACCTTTTTCATACCATAATTTGCAATCTCCCCACCAAATACTTTTTTTTTTCAGTAATTACGAAGAATTAAATAACACTAAAGAAACTTTTACAATGCTTTGAACTTTTTCCCAAGGCTTCCCCGCCAATTATTTTGTTACGGTAATTACAAAGAATTAGATGACACAAAAGAAACGTTTACAATGCTTTGAACTTTTGACCAATGCTTAACATTGGGCAACTATTCTTTAAGCATCGGTTAGTGCTTTTTAAGGTGGAATTTGAAATTAGAAAGTGGATATCCCAGTAATTAGTCAATATCAATTCATATTCTAAATAATTAATTTATATTCTAAATCATTATAAAAAGTAAACTTAATGAAAACAAATTTATTAATGTTATTATAATGTGTATAACTGATTTATATTTGGTTTTGGAGTATGATTTAAAATTGATAAGTTAAGGGTCCAAGCTTTGTCGAGATTTAAAATGGTCAC
>SNQJ01S0026620.1:57752-83032 GCA_010110895.2 Picea sitchensis
CCTAGTCATGATTGTGTATTTGTAATTGTTGATGGGCCCTCTAAGACATGGAAATATTATCACTCTTGGCCTGAGAATGTTAATTGTTTCATATAGGGGCTACAGGTTCCTGAGTATTTTATGGTCCAATCTTTTATCCATTATGGACACCAAGACGGCCAAATAGACTATGTTTTATCACAAACTGATGGATAGCTAAGGTAAACTACATAATGATTATGTGTATACTCATGTTGTACAACTCCCAATATCCATGTACATGGGATGAAATACTTCCCTTTGTTCAACATGACTGCAATAGACCTCTCCAAAATTCTATCTTCCACGGTGCTCTCTAAGTGTGCAAGGGGTATCATCAATTGATCCCAACTAATACATATATTCACATTGCATCAATAGAAGAGGAGTTTTCCCATGTGCTCAAAAAGAAGAAAATAGAGTAGCCAAATTTGTTGAAGAAAAATCCAACACATCCAATAGTAAGTTAATGGTATTTTGAAGAAAACCAACACCAAGTAAAAGCAGCAACGCAATAAGCATCATGTTCCACACAAGTACAAGGTCAATGAAAAAATGTGGTTGCAATTGCACAAGGAGAGAATTACAAGTCCTGATAGAAATAGCATACCATTTCATTATGGGCCTTACACTATCACCAAGGAATTGGGTGAGAATGTTTTGAAATAAATCATTCACCTTGCCTTGGCTTGCACGCCCCTATATTTAATGTGGCACTACTCTAACCATACTTCCCACCTTTTTTAGACATATCAAAGGTGGCATGGTATCTAGATAGCACTAAATTAAACCTTGATTGCATAGAAAATGATACAATGGACCAAATCGTCATCACCAAAATTAAGAGCACTCATCAACAAAACATACAAATTTGAATGGGTTATCAAAGAAGAGCATCTTCTTCACCATGGAAAGTGGTTTACCAAAAATGATATCTGGTATAATTTCCCCATCTAATCCTAGAAGTTGATTCAATGAAAATTGTTTCTTCTCAAGGGGTATGAGTTATCTAGTTGACCAGTTAGGGCCATCCCTGATGAGATTCTAATCGGAAATATAAAGGATTAAACTTTTGAAGCCCGTTTTAGGTTATTCCTAGAAAATTTTGGGGATCCATATCCTAAGTATTTCATCTTACGGGATCTCATCGCATTCTATAGGTTAAAATCTTTAAAAAAATGGATTGTTGTCCTCAAATAAAGATTGTATGTGAAAATTATGGCCCGAGAGGAAATTAATGATCTAGGTTTTATAGAGAATGAAATGTAAGCTAGGAATATAAATGGAAACACACACAAAGAAATATTATAAGGAGTATGGTAATATAGTTAAACCCAAGTTCTATTAATGAATGTAATAGAAAAATATTGTAAAATGAAAATCAATACAAGCTAGCTAGAATGGTGGTAGCTTATCTCTTAAGAGAGAGGTGACAGTTATGTTCATTCTCAAGAAGACATTACCAAAGGCTGAAAAATGTCTTTTAACATAAAGTAATAAAACCTAAGGGTAAAAAACCTAATCCTGGGAGTTGAAGCGCCAAAAGGATTGTGGCCCCTGAGGTGGCTAGTTGAAACGTCAAGTTCCCACGGGTGCAACTTTTGCATTCAATATCCATTTAGGGTGCATAATATCTCGTTGGAAATATCTAACTAAGAAGTACAATTTTTGGTAGGCCTAGGAAATCCATGGCCACTCCAGTCCCCCAAATGGCCAAAAAACATCATTTAAGGCCTTAAAACGACCCTAGAAGCTTATGACCCAAAAACCTATAAATTTAAAAACTGCCAAGATGAAGAACCATGTTGAATCAGTGAAAGAGGTGGGTGGCCATTGATGTCCACTTGGATCATTCATCCCCCCTTAGGAATCAATGGTCCCCATTGCATAAATTTCCTTGATTATATGGGGAAAATTTTACTGAAATTGACTCATGATGAATCACTTGCCTTGGTGAAGTTGTCCTTCTTTAACAACCCAATAGAATTGTAAGTTCTATTGGTGGGTACCCTTTGTCTTGGTGTCCATGATCTGATCAATAGTAGCATGCTCTATGAAGTTGGGATTCAGTTCTATAGGGGCCAAATTCTCATCCACCTATGAGGTGTCCAATGTAGGTGGAAAATATGGTCAAAGTGGCTCCACATTAAATATTTAATGCAAGCCAAACAAATGGGAAATACTCAATTCAAAAGCATTCTCACCCACAGCATTCATGATGGTGTAAGACCCATATCGTATTGGTATGAGATTCATGTGGGGGGAAGTGAGGTGTTATTTTTACAATGCAACCACACCTTATCACCAAATTGAAACCTATGTGGAACCCGATGTTGGTCATGTCATTGCATGTACTTGGTGTTATCACTCTATAAATTGATTTTGGCTGAGGAAGAAAATCACAAAGGTAACCACAAACCAACTTGAGCCTGGAAGTTATCCCTTCCAAATAGAGAGGGCTCTCTCTCTTCAAATCAATCACTGAAAGGATTGATTTGGAATTTCATCCGAAGGCTAGATCTCTAAGGAAAGATTGAATTCATAGAGTTGGTGGAAATGTGAACAGAAAATCCATTGGGCAATGGAGTCACTGAAAGGTCAAAAATAAATGACAGTTTACTAGACACTTGGTGAATTGAAAGGTGATTGATCAAAGGAAAGATAGAAATCACTTTTTTAGGCCAATTAAATATCGTTGTAGATTGAATATTACAAAGAAAATAAATAGCCCCTTAGGGAATCTATCAAGGATGAATCCCAAGGTGATTGCAACGGAAAGACAACTGAAAATACATGCAACAGAGCATCAGATACAGATGAATTCTAATACATATACTTCACATTAACACAAAGAAGAAGATAGATCACATAGATGGATTAAAACAAGAATACAAATATTGTAGGATCACATGCATAAAGAAACACAATCACATGTATCTTTGGAGTCAAATTTCAGGGACTTTTGTTCCAGCAAATCTCATTAATATCAGGGAAAGTTTACAAAATGTATTCAATAGTCTTTTCCTTACACACTTGCCAACCTTTTCCACACTGAATTTCATGAAATAAATACAGATTGGCTCGCCCTTGGACTAAGGGATACGAGCTAAAATTGTTGCGCAAAGATAGAACTAAGATAATTCAAAATAGAAACAGTTTTAACTAGTTTCCTGAAAAATAGGGAAATCTCTTAACAAAACTTATCTCATTCGGATTTCTTTAACCAAATGCAAGCTAGGTGTCCATTGCAATATTCTTTGTCTTTAGATATCACTGGAGATGATCTGGGAAAAAAAATTGAGTAGTCCTTGTCAATTTTGAGGAATTATGACACTATGTCATAGTCTAAGTCACATGGTTCGAGTTCGAGTTCAGGTTCGACAACGATTAGGTTTGATTCGGGTTCAAATTTTCCAATAAGGTTTAGATGAGGTTTGACATTAGGTTCTAATATATATATTGACCCTAATGAAACCTCATCCCAAACCTCAATAAAATTCTCCCTCAAATTCGTCCTAAGGTTCGAATTCAGGAACGCATTCAAGTTCATTCAGGTTCGGCATTAGGTTTGACGAACCTTGAGGTTCACCAAATTTCAAACGTCATGCATTAGGTTTGGTTAACCCTGTGACTTAGGTCACAGTTGTGCAGCAAGGTTGTTGCGCAACAACAACCTACAGGAGAAATGCAGCATAGTTGTGTAACAAGGGGTTTATTTCACCTTTGTTCACTCTTGTTTACCTTTGCTGATGGATAATGATGATTGATGGTGAATTTGGCCTTCTGATGATGATAAAGTGTTCTAGAACCTCTTCACCTTCTTCAAAACATAACTTGAATTTTAAAGTTTTAAAACCCTAATGTGTCAAATTGCAATAAATGAGTCCATACTACCTCAACCTGATGAAGTGATTATTTGACTATTTATAGGTTATATCTCATATTGACCTCTAGAGCTTCATTAGTTGCTTGTGATGTGTGCATGGCAGGCATCTTTTTTTTTGTTGACCTAGTAATTAATTTACTAGTAACTTTGACCACTTCTAGGGAAAATTGGAGATTTTTCCCTCTCTTCTTAGCTTGTTGGCTTACTGCAGGTTCCTCAATTTCCTTTGCCCTCTTTTTGAAAGAAATCTCAGGGACAAAAGTGGTGGTATTTTCTACAAATGAAGGTGTATCTCTCATGCTCTGTGGGATGCTAAAAGAATCAGTTGTTATATTTGATGAGGATGCAAAAGTTTCCCAATCATGATTCCTCTTTCTGAGTTCTTCTAACACCAACAACTTTATCAATGAAAAATGGAAGAGAATAGTTTCCCCTTTGTCTTTCCTTACTTGCACTCTATCAGCCATCTTCCCTAGGATTTTGAAGAGGTAATAGGGTAGATTTAAAGGTTTCCTACCAGTGAAGTGCATTAAGAGCTTGATATGATATTGGTAAACCCTAGTGAATCTTCCCTCTCATGTGAAAAACATTTGAATTACCCTCAACAAGTTGTTATGATTCTCTAATAGAAGTTCTCTGGGTATGGTGATTCCAAAATCTATGTTTCTAAATTTAGGCTTCAAAACTTCATGGTAACAGGATAGATCTAGTTGCATACCTTTGAACCATTGCTCTCCATGAGAAGGGATCTCTGTTTCAGCAGCGATGGTGTCTTCAGAAACCTGAAATTACATGTTTCACACTTTAGCTTCAATACCATTAAATGTCAATGCAAACTCTGTTTCCACCTACATGATCTACCCTTGAATCTTTTCACAAAATCTAATGCAACCCACTCATTCAAAAGAAACCATGATCGTTGGATCTGCATTTACCAGCCTTAGGTCTTGAGGCTCAAATATAACAATGTCTCCGCCCTTTGTAGTCCTCCTCCTACCTTGTGGATTCGTCATGATGTTGATGTATGTTTCTTACCTGTGGGAAATAAATAGGAGGATTGTGTGTAGGGTAAAATGCAGCAACTGCAGATGCGCAGCGAATAAGCAGAATTAGGGATATAGTCTGTGTTTTAGGGAGAAACTTTAGGCCTTTGGGTTCATAAGAAAAGTCTTCCTTTAAAACATCAACTAGTGGCTGAAACCAACGGTTAGAGGGCACAAGAGTAAAGGAGGTGATGATGCGCAGCACTGTATGCAGTGTCCCCTGCAACCTATGCGAAGAAAACTGAATGAGGGGTTTGCGATTTGCAGAGAGGAAAAATGGTGATTAGGAGTTTTACTACAGGTAGAATGAGGCAATTTGAAAGATAAAATCAACTTAAACTGCCACTTGAAACAATCATTGCCTTGTTGTACTTCTTCACCAGATTTGTGCAGCATTAGGAAGTTGTGTGGCAACTTGTACAGTGCTCCAATTTTCTTGATGATGCCACGTGCCTCCAACAGATTTGAGCTCATGAGATTTGCTAAACCATGACAGGATTGACTCTAATTGATTTTGATTGATCACTTGATCTTTCATTATGACCCTTAGTTAATATGACAACCCATATTCTTCGACACCAAGACCACATGACTCATGGCTCAAACTTTGTTTTATGACTTTATCTAAGAAATTTTATTAATCACAAACCCTTTGACTCATAACATGACTTTCACCTAAAAGAAACATGCCATGGTATTTATAAGACCAAAGTATGATTTTACTCTACCATAAATACTTAACCGAGACTCTAACAACCTATTTATAGAATACTAACACTTGGCATTGGATTTATGCAGGATATCATGAACCTATTGTTGAATGTGCTAAATCCATTCAAAAAAATCGGTTGCTCTATCTACCTCAGTTTGAGCATGGGAGGACTCTTCCTATGAATATGTAGTGGGCGGAGCTACATCAATGGGGGCCAATAGTTGGAACCCTAAGCACACCTAAAAAGGGTTGTGTACAATAGAGTTGTGGAGGGCTCT
The DNA here is from genome assembly GCA_010110895.2 of Picea sitchensis. Taxonomy (NCBI): domain Eukaryota; kingdom Viridiplantae; phylum Streptophyta; class Pinopsida; order Pinales; family Pinaceae; genus Picea; species Picea sitchensis. Next base: position 63,690 of record SNQJ01S0026620.1, read on the forward strand.
ATTGTATCTATGTTAAACATATGGCAGGCTCTCATCCCATGTATGTGGATGCTTGGTGTTGTACATGCACAGGATATACACAATCATCCTATTGACCACTTTTGTTTGTCAATATGTTTGGGGATGGAAGGTAATCTATCTGGTCAGCTTGGTGTCCATCAAATACCACAGGTTGGACCAAAAGGTATTAAGGAACCTATTATCCCTATATGTAATGGTCTATGGTAACCCAAAATGAACCCAAACACACTTAAAGAAGATCTTAGCAGTGGCTTCGACTATGATATTGTTCTTACATGGCATAGAAATGGCCATCTTAGAGAACCAATAGACAACCACAAAGACATAATCATTTCCATGCTTGGTGGAGGGAAAACTTGACATGTAATCCATGGAGACTAACTCCTAGGGATTATATGGAGTAGGTAGAGGATTTTATAGCCTATGCTTCTTAATGTCAGGTTTAGCAATGAAACGGGTAGTGCATGATATGATATATCTACTAATCTCTTGTCGAATATTTTGTAACGTACCCAGCACCTAGCTGAGAAACATTATATGTGGAAACTCATTAAATCATTAATATTTAATCCTAACTAAATTCTTGTAGCTTACAAGCTACAGATCACACATAGATTTAACCATTTGACGGATACCACGGATTTAAATGCATCTAGCATCATATATTAAAACATGAATGAAATCGTTCAAGAAAACAACAAACATGCAGCATTCATATAAACCATTTACACAGTGGAATAACATAAGAACATGACAGAAACACTTATATGTTAATAATTAACCATTTGGATGCACACGAAGGATGAACCTCCTATCCATAGGAATTTGTATTCATTTTCTCTCAACAACAAGATGCCCCCGAACTGAGGCTATGATTCCATAAGGAGATATGACCCTCTGGTTATCCACTCTCCACACACAGTATCCCCAAAGACGAGGTTCATCTATGTTCCCCACAGCTTGCACAACCCAAGGAATGGGATCCCCCTTCACTTCACAAATTCCCTCAAGCCTTCCCACTTTCCTCCAGGGATAAAGTGCATCTGATTGATCAAGAATCCTCCCAACTACTCCAGGAGTGCTCACAACAGCCCACACAAGGATCTTGATTCATTTTTTCAACATAAAAATGCTTCACATGCTTACAGCCTTATTTATAGACACTTAGGTCTCTTTCTCAACATAAAACATAGCCCGGCAATGGTTTCCTTCAAGCCCAACATGTTTGGTGTTGTTCCCACCACTCATCTCCTCTGTTGTTTCCCAAAAACTACATGTAAAAGCTGCTCTCTATGCAAAAACGTGACAGTAAAAAAATTTTGCCCTTGGCCATATGAATTTCCTCTCTTTGTTTGCTCGCTTGACTTAACTTACACTCTTCCACAAGTTGATTGTACTCATGCCCATGTTATCCAATAAATATGGGATGTGACTCCCCACACCCACTCTCTTACAAGAGTTTAATGATTGGATTTAGGAACACTCAACAACAAATAGAAGGTTTACCCTATAATAATAATAATTTAGGAATGTGGGTTTGGATTAATATCCATTAATAATTCCCCCTTGGACCCCTTTCTTGTGTGGAATCATAGCACCCCATCATTCTTTATCATTTCCATATTGCAACCAGAAATTACTATTTTTATTTATTATTTCATGCACATAATATACCATTCATCTTTCGGCCACATTAAACTAACACGGGCTATTCGCCCCAACACATCGGCTCACCAGCCTAAATCAAATTTATGCAATTACATTATAATTTGTGGGGATTAAAACTAGGGATGTTACATTCCCCTCCCCCTTGTTTTTGCAATGTCCTCAGTGCACAACACCCTATAGGTGTACATTCATTTCACAATTATGGCTCCCCTCCATTAATCAACATATAGGCTCTCCGGCCCAAAATCACACAGGTGTTCCATCCTAAACAAAATTTCATAGGAACCCTGACTCAAAACATATGTACATAGGCACCTTGGCACAAACAATATACATACATAGGCACTCTGGCCCAAAAACCATAGATACTTAGGCTCCCTGGCCTTAAAAATGCAAGATGATTTCGCAATTCATCATTTTGGCAGCAACTCCAACCAACAAATTATCATTTTTCATGGCCTGCACCATATTTCTCTGACTCCAACTGCCATACTTTTCATATTTTTTCGATTCCCACGGAAATTCCAACCAACAAACCCTCATTCCCCTCAACCTACAAAACCCAAGGAATGGGATCCCCCTTCATTGCACACAGCCCCTCGTGCCTTCCCACTTATCTCTAGGGCTCTAGTGCAAGGTCGAATAGGAAGTATCTGAGTTGTGGCTCCAAGAACTCCAACTATGATAACAGAATATCCAAATATTAAACAGTTGCAATTGTTCCTCCTGCACAAAATCTTAACAGAACTCTGGTGGAAATTAAATACACAATATAAACATACAATCTCATGCACTTCCCTTAACAATCAAAACATAACTCAATCATCTTAAGCATGCGTAGAGACGACCAAATAGACACACCAAAGCATTCATTCCATAAAAACATAGATTCAGAGATGTCATTCAGGCACAACGAGCAATAAAAAATAAGGGAAAACTTAAAATGCATTGAACAACAATTAACCCATGTTTCAACATAATTAACATAGTGATTACAATCACATGTCCATATGGTTGTTGATCTACTTCATGAGCATCCACAACAAGAATTTAGCTCATTGTTCTTTTTCAGACACACCCTTATGATTCCAACCACCATCTCATATGCATTATTGAGTTCCCTCCCCCTTGTCATCCTCACCCTCCAGTCTCAGGCATCCCCTTCATTTTTGCAAAGTCCCTCGGGAAATCCACCATTTCCCAAGGTGTTCTTATGCAAGGGGAGCGCTAACTGACTACCATATTTTTCACTGGAAATCCGTAACTTGTGGAAATCATAGGGTTCCAGTGTCATAGTAGTAGCCTCATTTCCAAGCTTTCCATCTTTAATATCCATCATCTCATATCTATCACACGCATACATTCATCATGAGATATCATCATAGCAATTTTACATATTATTTTCCAAATGGGTTTTACATATAGGAAAACTAAGTTTCCCAAGCACAAGTTTTCTTCTCAAGACGTTTGGCTCTTGCAATAGCAGGCATCAGTCTTCCTTATGGGATTACACCATTTCCATGTCCAAGACCATTCTTCCTGCAATTTTTCTCACTTTAATTAAGCCAAACAAACTCAAATTTGTTCTATATAGGTAAATAAAGTTTCCATGCATGAGTTTTCTACTCATTATGTTTGGCTCTTGTAGCTATGGATATTGGTCTTCTTTATGGGATTACATTGCTGCCATATCCAAGACCAATCTTCCTGCAATTTCTCAACTTTCTTGCATCCAAACAAGATTGTTAGCATTCAGACATATTTTCAGCAGTTCATGAAATGATCTCAGAATTATAATTTGCCCTCAATTCAATCAGTTTCAGCCATTATTCACTTTAAAAAAAATGGAATCTAACAATTAATCATATTATCTAAAATTAAACTATCATCCACTGCAACATATGCATTATGTACATGAAGTGATTTTCACAATTATATTAATCTAAAAATTCCATCACTTCCAACTATTATTCATATTAAATGGAATGAAACCATCAGTCCTCACATATGCATTACCATCACCCAAAATTTTCTTAATGTAATCAAACATTACCAATGTGGCAATGCCCATGGCCACATTTATGCAATGCATCCTTGCATTGACTCTGGAATACCATATATCCATGGCATTCATTGTTACTATAGGAGTATGTCTCATGTCTTGTCTTGGTTATGGTCTCATAACCAACATAACACAATATGCAATTAATTTTCCCATAAGAGCATGCATATACTCAAGGCCCTTTGCCTTTCCATAAATCCAAATATTGAACTTTAACTGAGGGAATTCTTACCCCAAATCCCTTCAACATTTATACATCATAACAACCCCAAATGCATACATGCATGGTTGTTATTTCCTTACTTGGCATTGCTTGGTCAACTGGTACTTTGTAAAAGCTCACATGCTTCCTTCACAAACCTCTTGATCAACATTTCCACCATCCTCATTTGTCTTCATATGGATGGCTAACATAAGCAACAGTATCATCATCATTTTTAACCATGCTATAATCATTTTTCTTGGATACACAAACCATCATTAGTTTTATTCAAATATCATGGCATCATTATTTCATATATATGTCGGCAGACTACTCTCAATCTATAATAATACCGCCAGCATGTTCAAGTATGTCTATATGCACAAATGAAAATCGGTATGCACCAATCTTTTGATCTTTCATGCATATTTCATGCACATGCATTCTATCTTTATTGTATGCATCACGCATCAATTCTATCACACACTCTAATGCATTTCTATTTTAGATTTAATTAATTATTTTTTTTATTGTAGATGGTTGTCCTTGAGTTTCTGTAGAACCTTGCTACCATGTGCACTACCATTATGCTCAATCATACACTACTAGCCCCTATTCTAAGTCTTGTAGCCAATCCCCACTTGGTTATTCTGCTTTTTCAGCCACTAGATCCATTAGTGCTACCATCTCACAAATGCTTTCTTTATGCAGAGAAAACCTGACCCAACATCTTTCTTGGCCAAATTTCTCAATATTCATAGTGTGGTAACACACACTACTCCAATTGAATATCAACATTGCAATTTGATTAGCCACTCTTGTTTCCTTGACCAAACCGGCCTTGAAATACCTTTATCATTAATTAGCATTTCAACATTTTGAAATATTATTTTATGTCATATTTCTAATACTCTTTTGCTATGCATGGCTTTGATCAATCTTAAATACCTCTCTTCACTTCATGGAGTGATTCATTGTGAAGCATTTCTTTGCCACTCAATACCACTCTACTCCAAATGGAATGCTATGCTCCTCCATTTGAACATGTACCCTACTTTTGTTGCACACTCTGATAATAGAGGTAGCTTTCTTGCTTTGTGTAGTTGAGACGAGAGTTTCTAGGTCATGTATAAAAATGCCTTCTTCTTGCAATCCTATACTTGCACATAGAGAAGATTCATCACCCATGAGTCACACCTCATTTCACGATATCATTTTTCCTTCTCTTGTAGTAGGCTTGTATCTTTCACTATGTTTATACCTTCAAGGCTATGGAGTCTTCCTTAACTCCTTTTGCATGCAATGATATTCTTCAATTTTTTGGCTTCATACCTTATGTTAAAATATCTGTTGAATTTCCTTTGCAAGACATTCAGACTCTATAGTAACTGAATACTAATATTCTTCTTCTCTTCCTTAGACCTTGGCCAACCTTGCATCACATGCTCTGTAGCCTTGCACTTCCCTTTCCATCTCTTTGATGCTTCAGCCAACTACACAAGCTTGACCATCTTCCATGTCCAACAGACCCTTGGATTAATCTAGAACAGACCCACACAATGCTCAATTGTGGAATCTTATCCCCTTTCTAAAAATCCCTCACATAACACTCTCTGCTAGAGTGATACTCTACTTATTAACAATGCCCTATTAATAATCTCACCCCTCTTTATTTTGTTAAGATGTTTCTCTTCAAATGTTCCTCTATACTTATGCATATGCACTATCATGAGTTTCAATACTCTTCCTTACCCAACAATCACCTCTGACACTAACCTCTATTACCTGGGAATGTTTCTCCAAATTTTGACATTATTTGGAAAAATATTAATATTGAGTAGTTACATAGTTCATGGAATCCAATTCCACTTTCTCTTGCAACTTTATGAAGAAACCAAATTCTCCCATGGATAACTTAGACCTTTTTTCATGTTATCCTTTGGATTACCTTTCTAATTACCATACTCCTGCTTCAATCTGATTTGTGAGCGAAAAGTTATGGCGTCCTAAAGTTCCATTCTACTTAATGGTGTCCTTCAAATCTACTAGAAACCTTCCTTCTAATTCCTTGAGAAACTTTCAACTCAAAACTAAATTTTGAGTGGATATATGGATCCTCCTATCCAACATCTTTCCAATGACTTCTTCATTTCTCAATTATGATCATTGAGCATAAAGTTATAGGCAATTGAATATTGCCAATTTACCCCTTTTGTACACATCTTTCCTTGGTGTAAATAATCTCAAGCACCAAATTTTTACACTTACATAGGTAAATCTATCAGAAACCCAAAAACATTTTCTATGTGATACAGATAATACTGCTAACACTAAATTCAAAGCAACTCTCCAATTTCCAAATTGATGCTCTAGTAAAAAAACTGCAACAATATGGAAATGACAACTTTGCCCCTTTGCACTTTCACTTGACTTAGCAATTTTAGCCTTGTTTATGCATCCCTACACCAAATCCTTTCGAATTTGATAGAATCTCAATTCGGTATTCCCATTACTACCTTATGAACGATCTGTCACAATTTCATTCTTAACCAAGCTCTAGACTGATAGTTACAGCCTGCAAAAGTTTTGACCATTTTACATTTTTTTCCTTGTATGCTACAGGTGTCTTCTTTCTCTTCTTGTACATTTTATATACCCAGATTCCAAATATGGATCCACAATTGTATTTTATGGTTTAATCTCTTTCCATAGACTACTCATGTGCCCAAAACAGACTTTTGAGCTAGGATTTATGCCCTTTGGAACTAAACTGGTGTTGGAATTTTCCCTTGACTATTTCGATTGTAACTTTCTCATACGAGCTTTGCAAGTTCATGACCTTCGAAATAATAAAAAATTCATAGAAATTTGATTGTTTTTAGTGTTGTAATGACCTTTAAATCTGATTCGTTTATCTCAAATTGGAAGAAATATGTACCATTGATCTGCCCTCCATCGATGATCAACGATCGAAGATTTCTTACTGTAAACCGAACGTACCCATTGATCTCCCCAGCACCCGATCATGGGCAATCAGTTGTTTCTCTTTGTAAACCATGTGTTTCCTATGAACCTCATTGATCCCTGACCATCAACGATTGGCTATCGACAAATTCCTTTGACGACTGACTTAGTTACAATTTCTTTGACCATCTCTTGTCTAACATGGAAACTATGTTGATGTGGCATGACATGTAGATGTTGACATGGCATGACATGTCATCATCCTCTTTTCCTCCATCATCGATCGTTCATTCCTTTTGGATGAAAAAAAAACACCTCGCTAAATCTATCGACGCCCAATCATCAACCATCGACCATTAGCGATTGGATATTTCTCTCGATCGAACCAAATTCTTCTCCAAACTCGCCAATTTGACCATCGACAAAAATTTTTGATGAACTTCGACACTTAGAATTTTTTACCATTTTACTCCCGATAAATTTGGACCATCAATCCATCATTCAAAATGATCTTGGTCATTGGTCTATAAAACTTCATCCAACTCTGTCGATGCCTAACCATTGGACATCAAGTGTCAAAGACTTATTTTGGTTGAGCCCAACTCTTCACCAATCTCAAAGATCCAACCATCAGTGGCGGTGAATTTTGTTGGTGAACTTCATCACTTAGATATTTTGACCAAAATCCCTAACGAATATGGATCGTCGATCTCCAATCCAAGATGATCTTGATCGTTGATCATCTCCATCCTTCCATCAACCGAAAATGAATACAGACCTTCGATCTGTCTCATTTCCCCAACTGTTGAAAATGTATATCAGTCGTTGATCTGCTCAACCTTCAAAATAACAGAAACCTTATAAATTTTTAAATTTATCACCATGAATCTAGGTCGTTGATCTCGAGATCAAACATGATCTCGGTTTTCGATTCATTGAACTCTGTCCAATGTTACAATGACCATTAAAACTTGAATTTTAACCTCTCCAGGTCAAATTCAACTCTGCAACCTATAGATTTACTCCATTGAACCTCTCTTAGAATTTCCTGGGTCATTTAAACTCGGATTTTTCTCACAAAATTGGGGATCTCGATCTCATATTTCTATTTTCCCCAAATTTGCATAGACCAAATTCTGCAACAACGAATTTCACCAATTCACTCTGGTTCTTGGCCCATACGGGTCTAATATTGAACCAGTAGATCTGATACCATATTGTAACGTATCCAACACCCACTTGAGCAACATTATGTGCGGAAACTCACTAAATTATTAATATTTACTACTAACTAAATTCATGTAACTTACTAGCATTGAGTTTCTCCATAAAGTTGCAAGAGAAAGTGGAATTGGATTCCATGAAACCTGTAACTACTCAATATGAATTTTTTTCCAAATAATGTCAAAAATTGAAGAAACGTTCCCAACTAATAGAGCTTAGTGCCAGAGGTGATTGTTGGGTAAGAAAGAGTATTGATACTCATGATAGTGTCTATGCATAAGTATAGAGGCGCATTTGAATTGCAATATCTTAACAAAATAAAGAGGGGTGAGCTTATTAATAGGGCATTGTTAATAAGCATAGGATCACTCCAAGACCACGGCTCTACATGCATATGGAAGAATATATTAAAACATGAATGCATCTGTTCAAGCAAACAGCAAACACACAACATTAATATAAACCATTTACACATTGGAATAACATAATAACAAAACAAAAACACTTATCTAGAATAATTAACCAATTGGTTGCACACGAAGGATGAACCTCCAAGCCATAGGCATTGTTGTTCATTTTCTCTCAAAAACAATCCACCCCCAAGCTGAGGCTATGATTCCAAAAGTAGATTTGTCCCTCTGTTTATCCACTCTCCACACACAGTAACCCTAAATCCTAGGTTTCTTGTTGTTCCCCACAGCCTACACAACCCAAGGATTGGGATCCCCCTTCACTGCACACATTCCCTCGGGCCTTCCCACTTCCCTCCAGGGATCCAGTGCATCTGATTTATCAAGAATCCTCCCAACTACTCCAGGAGTGCTCATAACATCCCTCACAAGGCTCTTGATTCATTTTCTCGACATAAAAACACTTCACATGATTACAGCCTAATTCACAGGCACATAATCCTCTTTCTCAACATAAAACACAACCCAACAATGGTTTCCTTCAAGCCCAACATGGTTGGTGTTCTTCCCAGTACTCAGCTCCTCTCTTGTTACCCAAAAACTACACGTAAAAACTTATCTCTATGCAAAAACGCGACTGTCTAAAAACTACCCCCTTGGCCATATGAATTTCCTCTCTTTGTTTGCTTGCATAACTTGACTTACACTCTTCCACAAGTTGATTGTACTCATCCACATTCTCTCCAATAACTATGGGATGTGACTCCTCACACCCACCCTCTTACAAGAGTTTAATGATTGGATTAAGGAACACTCAACAACAAATAGAAGTTTTACCCTATAATAATAATAATAATTCATGAATGTGGGTTTGGATTAATATCCATGAATAATTATTCCTTGGACCCCTCTCTCTTGTGGAATCATATCCCCCCATCATTCTTTATCATTTTTGTATCGTAGCCAGTGATTACTATTTTTATTAATTATTTCCATGCACATAATATACCAATCAACCTTCGGCCACATTAAACTAACATGGGCTCTTCGCCCCAACACATCAACTCACCAACCTAAATCACATTTATACAATTACATCATAATTTGTGGGGATTAAAACTAGGGATGTTACAGTTTTGACCAGTAGAAATACTTCTAAAGTACCGCCACCTTCTTGTCCACACCAAAGTGCCCTGCTACCCGACTGTAATGTGCCTCCCAAATTAGCTTGGCATGCTCACTTAAAGGAACACAAAGATGGCCCAAATAGCACAAAAGTGCATCCTAGAGGTGAAAATATGGAACTAGTTTACCTGCACCCATTTCCGGATATGTAGAAGTGAATTCAAGGTTGTTGTCATACAATTGAGGCCACCTAAAGGTCTCTTTACCACAAGAGTTAAGAATTATGTTTAGTTCCACAACCAAGGACCGACTAAGGAAGTCTGCAACACATTTTTTTCTATCCTTCTTGTACTTGACGTTCAAATGGAATTTTTATAAGTACATGGACCACTCTCGATGGAAATCATTTTTTAACTTTACCTGTGTATACATCAATTGCAGAGGCTTGTGATTAGTGTGGATGATCATTTTCTTTCCCAAAATATGATGCTTCCATTGTCGACATACATGCACATTGGAGTACATGTCCTTGTCATAGGTGGGATACTTAGGAGACGTAGCAGAGAATGTCTCGTTGTGATAGGCCATTGGACGTCCATGTTGAGTGAGGACTGCATTGATAACATAGTTGGAGGAATTTATCTCAATATTGAATGGATGGTATAGGTCTGGAAGAGTGAGGATTGGTGTCGATTACTAGAGGTGGTGTTTCAAATCCTTGAATTCCTTCTTTTGTCACTCAGACCAGGAAAAATTGGCTTTCTCTCCACCCTTGGTCACTTGGCTTCAAGTCCAAGCGATATGAGAAAACCCCAACACGAATCTATGGTTGAAGTTGGGTATGCCTAAGAATCTATGGATCTCTATTAGAGTCATCGAGGTTGGCCAATCGTGAATGACTTGGATCTTGGTTGGGTCCACATGCACCTCATTTTCATCCATGATATATCCTATATATTGAATTCTTTGCATGCCAGATCAGAATTTATCTACATTGGCATATAACTTGTGTTGTTATATAGTGCTAAGGATCTGTTTAATGTTGTAACACCATGTTTCCCCCAATTTGTAATTAATCATAAAATAGGAATTACCATGCTAAGGCATGAGGACAATGTAAATGTATTATTGATTGAGTTGCCAATAACTGACTGTGGAGGTGAAGCCTTGAAAGTATTGGCCATGATATCTCTAGAGGAGAGAAATCAGTTAATGAAGAAAGGACTGGTGGTTGAACAATCAACCACCCCCATGAATGGAAACATGGGTTGTCATCCCAAAGTACCGCAGGGACCTGCAGACCTGAGCTTCCTTCTGATAGAAGGAACAGGATAGGTCTAAAAACCTTTCAAGGTAAGAGGGATACACACGGGAGAGGAGACACTGGATGAAAGAGCGTAAGCTCACAAGGAAGATGCGCGGATCCCTCCAACGAATGATGAACATAAGGCTGTGATTTTGATCATGAGCGAGCATCGGATAAACCTCATCGAGGCCACAATAGAGAGAAAGCTCTAAGTTACAGAGGACAGGACCCAGACAAAAGTGAAAACAGAGGAAGAACCCTTGAGAATTGTGAGAGTTCCCTGGTGATATCATGGCTTGGAACGGGGGTGGCCAGAGTGCTAAGAATGAATGCCTTTGTGCCTATGGTCAAGTGGAAGGATGAACACCCACAGTCAGTTGGTTGGCAGCAACCTGTAATAGATAAGTATTTTCCTACCATGTCTAATTTAGTTGTAACTGGGCATGAATTGGTTATACTGTGTATGTTTCAGGAATTGTGCTTGATTTTCTGAATGGATATACTGTGTCCCTTTCCTTACTACTTGGTTGTATAATTAGGCCAGTAAGAAATTGCATGGTTAGAAGATGTTTTATACTCATAAATACTTGTGTCTTGTGGTGGCATAAGCCAAAGTCACAAACTGTGAGTTCGTCGACCATTAGGTGTAGTCTCATGTACGCAGTTTTACTCTCTTAGTCGCTCTGAGTCCCTTGGAGGATGGAATTTTTTAAGCTCAGGAGAGGTAGTGCAGACATACGCGGACTCTCGGCAAGGCAAACGGAAACCCAGAACCCCTAAAGTCCTAGACTTGATGAAGAAGCATAATAGTTGTGTCGAAGATCCCTTTAGGTGTTTTAGTCCAGGAGAAAGAGCATGAAGATCTTAAGTTCCTTCATATCTGACGAAGCTCAGGAAGGATAGAGAGAATTTCAAGTAATGAAAGGGAGCATCCCTTCGTTTGGAAGATGAACGGACGAGATCATTTCGTAGGATATGAGGTCTGTCATGACCGTCAGATCTAACAAACTTGCAAGGAGGTTAACAACGAGACTGTTGAATGATCAAAGTTCAGAAGGAATAAGATTCGTCGATCAAGAGAAACGATCGACCATTGATTTCTTCCAACGGAAAGAAAGGGATTCGGAACATCGATTACCAGGAGTCCAGAGAACAGGGAGAAGTTGTCCCCAAAGGAAAATTCTGAAACGAGAGACTCGAAGAAAAGACAGAGGGAAAATATTTGATCTGGACCGTCAGATCTAGCACCGAGGACCAATAGACGTCGGATCTGAGAGAAGGTGCATGAGGTTAACCCTCATATAAGCAAGAGAGAGAGACCCGTTAAAGTCTTGAGAACAGATATGGACCGTCCATTTGTAGAGGACATGTGGCGAGTGTTAGGCATTTTGTTGAATCGCTATTGAAAGAAGTCAACGGGAGGAGTTCTTAGAACTCACGAGTCGCAAAATCATGACTTAATCCTAGTCGATTTATTTAAGAGTGATCACAGCCATTAGATCATGGGGCTTGTGGTTCGTCGATCTAACTTAGATTCGGACCGTTGATTTAATTCACCGAGGATTTGGACACCGGGAAATTTGAGGGAGGACTTCCCCAAAATCGTAAGGAGAGTCTCTGAAAGAATCAAGGGCGTCCATTTTGGAGAACACATGGAAGAGATCCAGAAGCCACCGAGGTTTGGTCATCGGGGAAATAGGAGTGAAGACCCCACCAGAATCCCGAAAGATAGAATGTCAGGGTTTGATCTGGGTCATTGATCAAGTTGAAGATATAGACTGTAGATCTGGATGGTATAGGGCTTTTGGGTTTCAGGGATTTGAAAGGGAAAGGTGGAAGCACTGCATCGTGACTCTCTGAATCGTGAAACCCAAAGTACTCGTAGGAGTATCCCTAGGCCACAGGACAGGGTCACCTGGAGAAGGCTTAAGGGAGGGAGCCAAGAATCTTAGCCTTGTTTTGGGTTTCGGGAATTAAAGGAACAAGGGTTCCTTGCAACAGGAATCCCAAAAGTCGAGTTCCGGTAGAGCCATTTGGTGTTAGTGCATGGTCATGAAGGTGGTCTCATGGAGTTGGGAAAAAGGGCAGCCAAAGAGCTCGTTAACCCCATTTTGGGTTTCGGCGTTTCAAAGGACAGGGAGTCGGGGAGAGCTCGCACAAAGGAATTCTGAAACGCGAAAGCCGGGAGAACCTTTTGGTAAGGCATGTGGTCATAAACATCGATCACATGGAGGAGGATAAGGGAAGAACTAGCCTGCGCTAGGCCCCCGTAGGAATTCGGGGATTCTGTCCCTCGAAAAAGAGGGCGAAAAAATTATTTTGTCATAGTGGGTGTGTGACAAAATGGTATCAGAGCATGGTTACAACACTTGGCCTGCTTGAGCTCATGCACGAGTCGCAAAAAGAGATATCGTTATCTGCATTACTCTTTAAGGAGAAGGACTGCAGAATTGAACCTGTGATTTTGGGAATTCTTGTTTAAAGTTTGAAAGCTCTGGAGGTTGAATGCAGAGGTTGATTCCATAAGAGTTGATGCCAAGTTCGTGGTTGGAAGGCATTGAAAATATGAACGGACGGTGGAATTCCCGGAGGGAGGAATACCGAAATTCTGTGAACTGTTAGATCTAGTAGATCAGTGGAGAAGATAAGGCTAATAACCTCTCATCACTCTGTTGTGAGTGAGAAATATCTCTTTGGACTAGCACTTAGGGTTAGATTATGTATGCAGAAAATACCTAAAGATCTCTACTTTCTACTGTCGTCCTAGACCTAATCCCCATTATTCTTAAGCAAATACATAGTTAAATGAGCATACCTTATTACGGGTGTTTGGTGTAGATCCCTCCCTACGCTTGATCATTTTTTTATTGCAGCTCTCCTCCCAAGGATGACTTGCATTCACATAAAGCAAACAACAAACTCCGCATGCATTTGATCTATAGATTAATGGGTTAGAGATTTCAATAAACAAGTATACAATAAATCATAAAAACCTCATATGGTGGGACAGGAAAAGTATCTCTTTATTATTAACTTCAAAAAATCAACTTACAATGATGAATTCGGTCGCTACTCCACAAACCTGGTCCTAGGCTCCTCTTCTACTGTCCTCCAACTTCTTTGCTCTGTATCTCTTCTTGCACACGGATGGCTAAAGGGTTGGGACAAAGGGAATGTGCAAATGGGTATAGTTTATTTACTATGATTCTCCTCTTCCAAATGGGACCCCTAACCCTTCTTTTATAGGCTAGAAGAAGCTAGGTATTTGGGCAAACCCTCAGCCATGCATGGCCGGAAGGTTCAGTTAACTCACCCAAAGTTGTGTGTTCCGTCGGCAACTTTCCTTTTTTCGTGCTTTTGTAGGTACACGCGGGTTGTTTTGGGTCAGCAAGTGTGTACACGCGTGCAGTAATAGAGCAGGGCGCATGGCCCTTTATAAAAAGTGTTTTTAAGAAGAGTTGTTTAGCAGTGTTTTGGCAAAGAAGGAATATGAGATGGTCTGCTGCCAGGTAAGCTTGTATGGTGAAAATTAGGGTTATAACAGATGCCCCCTAATGTGTGAGGTCAGAAGAGCATCTGATGGCCGAAATACATTACCAATCTTTACTGATGTGTCGAACAAGTGAGCCCAGGAACCAGAAATCGGGAGGCGTTGTCTGCAAAAATAACAAGTGTCTCACCAAGGTGGGCATACCCATGCTCGGGATAGAATAAACGCATGGATACCAATCAAATACATTGTAGATCCATGTCATATAACTATATAAATTGTAGCCGCGAACAATACATGGCAGAGCTACATCTCGAAATCAAAAAGATATACATGTAGAGTATCCATCTTCTTAGAAGCTGATAAGGCCTGATGGTTGGAGATGAGGTCTTCAGAGCTCAAGCAACAACTTCAAAATATTCAAAACTCGAGTAGGAGTGTAATATGAATGTACAACTTCACTACCCATAGGTCTTCGACGGCTCGTCGGTCATGGACTAGAGAATCTTGATGATCAGACTGAAGGCTTCATTGATTTCAAACAAAGACTTGATTGGACATTCAGGATGGTCGGGTATGAGGGAAAGAGACAAACTGCAGAGGGGTCGACTCAGGCTTGGTAAAAAATTCCCTTGGACAATAGCACGATGAAATGATGAGACTCGGGTAGCATGGCATTAATCATAAGTTCACGAGGCAGGAGGCAACGCAAACTCACCATATGTTTGGAAGAATAACCAAACGGAGGAGGACATAGCTCTATGTAGTGAGAACAGCTTCCTAAGGTCGTTTTAAATCCCAAAGTTTGAAGAACAAACGGACAGATGTGCTTTATCCAAGGGCGACTTATTGTGCTGTCAATAAAGAAAATACTTTTCCCTTCCTCTTTTTGGGGTATATTTGATTTTTTTGTCTTTTTCAATGATTTTGGAAAAAAGAATAAGGGAATGTTACGTTACAATGGAGGAACAAGTGTTACAAACATAAAATTTCAAAGGACAAGACTGATGTTCAGAATAGTGATACTCGGGAAAAACCCTCCGGGGGCCAAGGGTGTTAAGACAGAGAGGCAAAGTGCTACAAGGCTTGCATATAAGGTATGCTTCAAATGGTTCAGTTGGTAGCAACATGGAACTGGTATTTAGACCAAAGACGCAGGTATTCAAATGCAGTTAACAAAACACACAATGGTAACGTCCTTCTATGTAAGTTTAACAAGCCCAGAGAAGGTAAGCTTGGTGGTTTTTCATATTTAGAGAGTCTGAAAAAACGTAAAAGGAGACTCCATTGGGGTACCTTTTTTGGAGATAGTCTAGTCGGTTCGAAAAAGGGGTAAACTAGCACCGACAAGACATCTACTCAAAAACCATTTTAACGAGTGTGAGAAAGACAAGATCACTCGACCATTTTTTCATTTTTAAGGAGTCTGAAAAAAGCTTAACTATGGACTCCGTCGGGAATGTTCTTCTGGACCATTTTAACGAGTGTGAGAGAATAAGGTCACTCGGTGATCTTTTCAATTTTAGGGAGTCTGAAAAGAGCTTAACTATGGACTCCATGGGGCTTCCTTTTTCGTAAATTTAGTCCCTCGGGCCCGAAAAAGGGTTAAAAGGATACCTGAGAGTACTCTTCTAGAGAACTAAAGTTCCATAGAGTATACCTTTGTTCGTACAGTTGACTATCCAAACCGAAAAAGGGGTAAACTACCACCGGACAGACGTGACTTCAAATTTTAGTTTAACGAGTGTGAAAGGCCACAAGATCGCTCGGCAATCTTTTCATGTTTAGAGGGTCTAAAAAGGGCTTAAAAGAATACCCGTTATATCTTTTGGGAGTCCTGAGGGTGAGGTCAAGAGTGAAAAAGAATCATGCAAATGAGGCTCAAACTCGTAATCAGGAAAAACAATAAGGACTCTCGAACCTACGGTGATTTGAATCAGCATGGACACCATAATGCAACCAGGATCTACCTAGGGAATCCATGTTCCGGTAAGCTCTACCACCAACTTGCGACACTTCTAAAGCAGCAATGATGGTTCTGTTTCGCAACTTGATGGGATCGATCCTATGGAAAAGGAAAAAAGACAACGAGATATAAAAGTCAGGATAGAAACCTAACCTAAATGCTCAAGTTGATCTTCGAAAAAAAATTCCACGAGCCGTCGAAAATTATCGAAAACTCCAAAATATTGTCCCGATACCCGATCATACCCCCCCAATACAACTCCTGAATCACTCTAAATAGTTTTTGGTTTGAAAAACATGATAAGGGGGGCCAAAAAAGTGACAAAAAGAGGCCAAAAAGTCTATAAATAGAAGTTGACAGCTCATTATCACCATTGTTGATTTGGAAATTGACTCTGGAGCCAAAAAAAACCCTTTGATAAAAGTGGTGATTCTGGGAGCTACAGTGGACGAAACGACCATCTGTCTGGACCAAGTAAGTACAAACTCCCTTATCTTGCATTTTAAGTCTTTACTTTTGCATTGGGTTCCATTTTTTAGGGGGGCGTCGACCTTAAAAAGGTCATCCCTAGGTCCACGCGGGTTGTCTCAGGACAGGCCGCATGTCCATTCGGGCAGAGTAAACTCTGCACGAGTGTACACGCGACTGTCAGCATTACAGTCCACGTGGACCCCCCTTATTGAATGAAAAAATCTTAAAAACAAGGATTAACCCTCCTGAACCTTGATGTTTTGCAAGATGTATGTCCACTGGAGAGAAAGAGAGCATGAAGAGGTTAGTGAGTTGGTCGGGGAAGACCCCAATGTTGTGGTTGCCTTGATGCAATGTGGGTTTCTCAAGTTCTTCTTATGTCATTTTATGCGGGCACAACCTCGGCTGCTGAATGCCTTGGTTGACTATTGGCATCTGGATGCAGAGGCATTCATGTTAGAGGGGTAGTCATTGGTGCCCACAACCGAGGACATATATTTTTTGACTGGCCTCTCTAGGAGAGGGGAACCAGTCAACTTCTGGACTTTTCCTTCGGGGCCGCATAACATAGAGAAATTGATAGGCCTTTACTGTGCGGCTGATACAGACCACTCGAGCTCACAGGTGCCCATAAGAAAGATTACTGACTTATCGCTACAGGTGATAGTGTTTCTTATTGGGCGAATTACTGGTTATGCGGCTCTACATCAAGCATCCCGGGCACAAATGAACTGTGCAGTCCAGTGCTTAAATGCACAAATATTTGATTGGAGCACCACATTGTTAGAGTGTATGAAGAGGCAGTTGACAAATTGTCGATTGCAGACGCAGAGGAACTTCGGGTTCGGGACCGTTCTATGCTCTTTCTTCTTTGAGAGAGTTCTGAGCTTTAGTCCTCGAGTAGTGGTACGAGGACATCAGGCCTCTCTTCCTACTATGTGTAGATGGGCAGTGTTACTGCCGTGACAGGGTGGCGGAAGGACCAATGAGTCCTTCGACGATGACTTCTTCGCATGGTTGTCACGACAGATCTCGGTTATAGAGGATTACCCCTATGCCAGGATTGATTTCTTGAGAGACCCTGAGATACCAGTACCTCCTGGTGAGGAGTGAGGAGAGATGGGTAAGTTTACTTCATTGTTTTTTTTTTTTTTTTGAAACATATGTAATTTTTATGTTGTTTTTGTTATATATCATTTTTTTGTGCTAGAGTATTTGATGGATATGTGTTTGTTGCATGTAGATGTGGGACCAGTGTGACCTGTGGACTATGCCAGGAATAGGCGTTGTCCTTGGCTAGGGTCCACACCTGCCACCGTCGGGGGACCAGCAGCAGCAGGAGATCTTCCAGCTAGGGAGGCTGAGAGGGTGTTGAGACGAGTCGAGTGGAACTTTACTGCGCTCACTCGCACGGTCCCTATGGTAGAGATTAAGGACTTGCCACCATCGATGCAACCTCATGTAGTGGGGGCACCACGGACGTGGGTCCAATTGTTTCAGCGTTTAGCCAATGTTGTAGATCAGTACAACAGGGCCCACAGGCCCTGACTTTAGTTAGGCTTTTCGCATGCCAAGAGCACTACTTGTATATATTTTTTTAGGGCATAAGCCCCGTGACTCGTTATTGGTCATATTTTTGAGGCGCTTGTGTCCATCTATGTACTCTGGTGACTATGATGTTATATATGGATTTTTATGTCTTTTTGTGTCTTATGGATCATCGTTTATTTTTTTTTAAATGTATTTACATGTTTTATGTGTATGTCCTTTCATATGTGTGCAAGATGCCAATCTAAAATTTGATTAGCTAGGGTATCTATAATTTGATTTAAACTCCTAGGAACATGAAAATATGTAATATAATCAAAGCTTCATTCTAAGAGATGTACCCTAAGGAATCGTTGGTGTAACGTCAGATCATGAACAAGGTAAACTCTATTTAACTGAGACACAACTAGCTGAGCGTCGAGGTAGACTCGGAGATGAGAGATACCAAATGACAAAGCGTCACGAAGCAACTCAATAACTTCACTATATTCGGCGACATTGTTTGTGGTGTCACCTAAGCATATACCTCTGAAAGATAATAACTGGCCTCAAGGTGTAAAAATTACCCAAGCTGCGGAGGCAAGCCTCCGAGTGTGTTGTCTAGCACCGTCTGCGTACCCAATGAACACCTCGGGTTCACTTGACATCTTCCACAGTGACGAAAGATACATCAAAACGACACGTCCATAACACTAAGAAACTAGAAAGTAATAGTACAAAGACTATACATATGTTACAAAAAGTTACCCATGGTGACCTGCCTATGAGTAATACTTCTTGAGGTAGAGTCCATTTCTAGGCTCTACCAAAGCATTCCCTTCAAAATAAACTAGACGATAAGTGCCTTTTTTTAGAACCTCCTTTATGATGAAAGGTCTGAACCACA
>SNQJ01S0026620.1:91887-106259 GCA_010110895.2 Picea sitchensis
TCTAAGATCTTTGAACAACAAACTCAAAGAAGGATTTCACTCGACTACGAGCTACTTATGATCTAAGTAAAATGTCAAGAACTTATGAAAGCAAAGACTTTTCCCTGGTTACTAATGCAAAACAACACTTTTTAACCAATCAAAGAAATAAAAGTTTTTTTTTTATTATTTGAATGCTCACAGAGCAAAAAAGGAAAAATACCAACAAGTCAAAACCAAGAAAAAATTTATGGCCTAAGCGTAGATCGCAAAGAGTCACGTCAAAAATCACACACAAGCAAATTTTAAAAACTGGACTCTCCCACTTGTCTAAAAACCTTATAACAGAAAAATTTGAGGAAAAAATTTTAAACGGAAAAGAAAGCTATTGCTATGATCAAACCTAAGTTTACTAACCGCTATGACAGAGACCCAAAAACCTGATAGGTATAGCTCTTGTCAAAGGAAAGGATGACTGCCTCACCTTCAACAAAACTTCTCCTCAAGCACACCACTGACACTTCAATAGAAAGCGTGTGCACGTGATTTTTTTTAAGTCAGAGGGCGCGTACACGTGTGCTGGCCTTATACAGGCCGCGTGTATCCCTGACTCTGAGACAAAAACAAAAAGCCAAGCCAGCCAGCCCAAGCAGAGATTGTTGGTACTGAAAACCAGAATCTCTTAAAGACTCAGACACTTACTTTAACAGAAAAAGAAAACCAATAAAGGAAAACTTCATAAACCAAACCAATCTGAGGTGAAACCTAAGCTACAGACTGCAAGCAACAAAGACTAGAAAGAATTCCAGAAAACCCCTGAGAAGGACTACTTCTGACAGGGAAGAGGATGATTGCCTCTTTAAAAGTAATTTTTTGGAATCTACAAGCAACTGTCACTTCCTCAGCTAGTGTGTACACGTGGGCTGTGAGAATGCAAGGCGCGGGTACACGCGTGTAAACCTTATACAAGCCGCGTGTACCTCTGTGGGTCTTGAAAAAATTACAGTCAAGCAAAGAAACAGAGATAACTGGTATGGAAGACCAGAATCTCTGTTAGCTCATACTTTTGTAGAAACTTTAAAAACAGGAAAATGAAACCAATTCTTAAAAATACCCAAAAAATATCCTCAGGAACCCTAGAGACTTCCCCAGTATGGTCGCCAATTCTGTTGTGAGTGGGAAATCCCTCTATGGACTAGCACTTAGGGTTAGATTATGCATGCAAAAAAGACCTAAAGATCTCTACTTTCTACCGTCATCCCAAACCTAATCCCCATTATTCTTAAGCAAATACATAGTTAAATGAGCATACCTTATTACAGGCGTTTGATGTAGATCCCTCCTTATGCTTGATCGTTTTCTTATTGCAGCTCTCCTCCCAAGGCTGACCTGCATTCACATAAAACAAACAACAAACTTCGCATGCATTTGATCTATAGATTAATGGGTTAGAGATTTCAATAAACAAGTATACAATAAATCATAAAAACCTCATATGGTGGGACGGGAAAAGTATCTCTTTATTATTAACTTCAACAAATCAACTTACAATGATGAAGTTGGTCGTTGCTCCACGAACCTGGTCCTAGGCTCCTCTTCTACTGTCCTCCAACTTCTTTGCTCTGTATCTCTTCTTGCACAAGGATGGCTAAAGGGTTGGGACAAAGGGAATGTGCAAATGGGTATAGTTTCTTTACTATGATTCTCCTCTTCCAAATGGGACCCCTAACCCTTCTTTTATAGGCTAGAAGAAGCTAGGTATTTGGGCGAACCCTCGGCCATGCATGGCCAAAAGGTTCAGTTAACTCACCCAAAGTTGTGTGTTCCGTCGGCAACTTTCCTTTTTTCGTACTTTTGTAGGTACACGCGGGTTGTTTTGGGTCAAGGAGCGTGTACACGCGTGCAGTAATAGAGTAGGGCGCGTGGGCCTTTATAAAAAGTGTTTTTAAGAAGAGTTGTTCAGTAGTTTTTTATCAAAGAAGGAATCTGAGATGGCCTGCTGCCAGGTAAGCTTGTATGGTGAAAATTAGGGTTATAACACACTCACAATCTCAGGAGGAATAGTATCCATTAGATTGGAATCAACGAAATTCATTGATCTAGAGCTTCGAGGTTTCAGCTATTGGGAAAATTGAAGCGAATACTATCCCAAAGTCGCACAAGGTAAATCATCGATTCAATCAGGGTTGTTGGTTAGCAGATGACCTGAACCATAGATCCGGTGTAATCGGATCTTCGGGAGTCGGAGGTTTAGAAGTCAACGGGCAGAGTTTTGAGAACTCGCATGTCATGAAATCCTGACATTGAACCTGAGCCATTGGATCAAGACAGGCGGTGGATCGTTGATCTGACGCATACACATTTCGGGGATTCAAAATTGGGAGTTAGGAGGTGAAGACTCCACCAGAATCCCGAAAGGTGGAAAGTCATGATTTGATCAGGACCGTTGATTGGAAAAGAGATCTGGACCATGGGATCCAAGTTATCGAACCCTCGTGGATCAGAAGTTTGGGAAATGATGGAGCGTTGTCCATGGATTCGCCGAAACATGGGATCCCGACGCGTGTCTAGAAGTTGACTCCAGGTTCCAAGCAAAGGGTCATGTGGATAAAAGAGCCGAGAAAACCTTAGCCTCGGTCTTTCGGGTTTTCATATTTCGGGGATCGAGGGACTAGAGTTCCTTGCAATAGGAATCCTGAAATCATGAAATGTGAAGCGCCTTTTAGTTCGGATCATGGTCACCACCGGTGGTCGCATGACGAGGAGGCATGAGCTAGTATGATGAATACTTAGTCATGTGTGTATGCTTGAGCTTATCGGTTTAAAGAATTATGAATCTTCTTAATATGAAGCCTGATATCGATACCAGTTAGATACGAATGATATCAAGTGTGTGACAGATGCACATGTATGATGTAAGAGTATAAGTATACTAGAGGCCCAATATGATTTCCCTAATGAGTGAAATGTGAGGCAAGCATTGCACTTGCCGGGATTGAGTGAATACTATGAATGCAGAGTTGGCTCCATTCTGGGGAGTCATGAAAGTTTTGTTCCAAATAATAGTTTGAGGGGAATGTATTTCATCTCCTCAGGAAATACTAATATAATTAGATAAAAATTAAATGAACAAAGATGCTCTCTTGTCATAATAAGAGACAAATGATTACGCCTTTGAGCATCACATGAGAAGGATTGTGAACAATCCTGAGTTGATTGATCTTAACAGTAAAGATGCATGTGGGCTATAAAATACACCTATGGCAACTGCACACAGGCTTACGATTATGAGTATAGCTAAGTACATTGTGGATGTAAGTTAGCAAAAATCGAGAACATGTGTGGATGCATAATCTGGAATGCATGTCAGAAATGTATGTCTATGTCCCTTAAAGAATGCTTATTAACAAGTTGAAGCTAATTCGAACTTGAGACCATCACAGATAGTGATGGATGTAAAATAAGGAATTTGCATGCTAAAGGAGTTCCGTGTGAAGAAACTGTGTAAGGACTCTATCAAAAGAACAGAGTTACAACCCTAATAATTGTTGAAGGTTGGACAATGGGCTGCAAAGCCTGTCTATATATAAGAATCATGGATTACATTTTTAAAGTATCATGTAATTAATATAAGACTAACAACTGAATGTGACCATTCTGATAACCGAATGGTAATATGCAGGATGCACAAGTTCATGNTTGTTAAAGCATGTTGTTGTATTCCAAAAAAAAAAAATTAGGGCGAGACCTAACCAAGGATGCTCAGGAAAAGAACAAGAAGACCACAATAAGAAATAAATTGCATAAGTAAAATGGGGAGAAAAGGAGGAACACTTTCCTCACCCTAAGAACCCTAAATTGTTTAACAGAGCCGTAGGATTAAAAAAACCGTCATGGAAACTGGTATAGGTGCTAAAAGGCAAGTAAACCCCCTGAGTATGATTAAATGAATAAATGAGTACGTTTAACTACTAAGTCTTGGTTGAGGCCATGATTAAGAAAAGGCAGTGAGACCTTAGAGATAACTCGACTGGGATGAAAATCCCCAGGCAATGTAGAAAGAATTTGAAGAAGGGAAGAGCCCTCAATTCTTTCCTTGATGTGTAATATGTTTTCTATGGGATGAGAAAGCTAGTACATTGATGAACGAAAATGTTTTGACACCATAGTGATGATGGTTGTAATACTGTGAAAACGATTGAGAACTGTTGTGTTGCACTCATGAAAACATTAAGGATAGTGTGATGAAGTACATACATATATGTTGGGACATGTCTGAAAATATTTTATTAATTTAAATGTTATGGTACTTGCATTTTAATTTACATGACGACTAATGTGCCTATGGTGTATGTCACATGTAGAAAGAAATAAGATTGGAACTGTTGAGAAAGACAGTTGCCAATAATGAACAACCTCAAGCAGAGGGTGACCATGGGAAGGCTGCGGTCGAAAGATTATCGACAAGACTATGAAAATATTGCTAAAGCATTGTTGATGAGGTAGAGATCAGAAAGAGAGTGCTAGCAGCCAAGAACCAGTATAAATATATTCGTGCCTATGTGGCACAAGGTATGAATGGATTTGGTAAGAACCCCTTATGAAATATGTTATTGTCTTAGTGTTATGCATAAACTTGAAAGGAAGTTGTATGCCTTGGATACCCAAGTAAGGTATGACTCAGGAAGGAGAAACTTAATGATGGAGGTATGAACCTCTGGTAGTAAACACTGTTTGTAACCCTTGGAATAATTCATGAATTGATATGTCATGAATGCATTGACAATCAAGGAATGTGTAAAGGCATTCATGTGAAATTTTTGAGTTCATGTGTACTGATTTAGGATCGTGATCGGCCTATAGAAGGCAGTATGGTCCTGTTGTAAGAATGAAAGAAAATGAATAAACCATATGAGGAAAAGCTTGGTTAAATTCCAACACCCCATCGCCAAGAACCTGTCATAAAGTGTGACAAACTTGAAATCAATGCAAGAGTGTGATGCAGGAGCATTGCAAGTGCCCAAAACGAGCGTGGAGCCAACGCATGTGTTTTTAAACACATGACATATTTCTTTGAAAACTTTTTGAAGTTGAAGCGCAAAACCTTTAATGAATCCTTTATGAAGGAGCACCTTTTATATATTGTATCAGACCTCGAGCCATACGCTCTTGTCTGAAGTAGATAGGAGGCATTTAATCTAGTTAATACAAGTAGATAGGATTTATTTCCAGATTAGACAGTTTTAGATGAAAGGAGGGAAAACGGATATAGACACCCTCATTGTATCATTGTAGCATTAGCCAGCATTCAGAGGAGAGAGTTGAGGATATTGTATAGAGAATACCCTTGTATATGCAGTTGAATTAATAGAAGAAAGCTTTGATTCAAGCGCATGAGTTTGTGTTGTTTTCTCTGTGTATTATGTTCATGAAGGGTTGTTTTTTGGTTATGCATTTGTTTTGTATATGTTGTGCATAAGATATCAGGTTTGAAACTGAAGTCTGAGAAGGAAGAGAATGAGTTTCAATTGTTTCTCTATCTGAGCCAGGAGATTCCTGCATAGAGTGCAGTTGAATTCATCCGCATAGAGTGCGTCGATGAAGGCTCAGTAGTTGAACTTTTATTCTCATTCACCCAGAAGTTGTTTGGGTTATTGAAGCCATGCAAGGTGAGTGCACAGGTAGAAAGAAGGAGTCTCAGTTATTAATCTGAGCAGAGGAATTTGAAGACCGCTGCTGCAGGAAGTGCGCAGAGTCAGGAGGATTCAACACTTGGAGAGTCGTTGAACGATTGTCGTGAGAGAGCGTGCACGAATCCATCTGAAGCAATCAGGGTGGAAACACTCAAGAGGTATAGCACCTTCTTGGTATAGCTGAAAGAGAGCCAGGAGGTTCAGGTCGAGGAAGATTCGAGCAAAGATTGCAAGCGCAAGTGTTGGAAAGGAGGTTCTGGAAGGAACTTTAGTCTTTTGAAGAAATCCGTGAGTAAAGGGAAGCGACGGTCAGGATTCGCATCGGAGAATGGCGAAATCCCGTCAGCCGTCAGATATTGGAAAGTTGTGCAGGGTTTAAGAATTGAAGGAGCAGAGGAGGAGTCCCGGAGGAGACATCGGGATATTGGCATCACCGGGTTTTCATAAGGCTGAAAATCGAGACCTTGAAGGTCCCGAAATCCTGAGAAGGGATCTCAACCGTAGATTTTGGCAGGACGCGTGTCCAAGGATCTTGAAGAGTTCGGGGTTCGGCATTTCGGAGTTCTCGTTGACGGGAGACTCACAACAAGAGAATTCGCGAAAACCCGAATCGCGATATCCGCGCAGTCGAGGAGCTGAGTGGAGAACAGGTGTCGGGTTATCGGAGTTCGGGGTTTGGAAGGTCCCATGAACATCGACCACAGAAATCGCGAAAACCCAATACGCGATTTCCTAACAAGGTTAAAGCCTGGAGTGGAGGATAGGTGGCATCGGGGATCGGAGATCGGGAACACGAGAGGTAAGTGTTTGTCGACATCGTAAGTTCTGATTTCCCGATAGAGTAATTCCCGATAGGGGGACGAGGAAGGTGTGTAGTTGATATTCCATCGGGTTTGGGGGAATTGTGAGGCCTGAATCCGTGAGTGTAGGACTCGCGATCCCGCGAGTTCCGAGTCCCCGATAGAAAAAGGGGAAATCACATAGACCAATCCTGTGGGGTCGGAAACTTCCAATAAGGGGGGTTGAAGAGTAATTTAACTCTTCGGGCCTGGGTAATAGAAGGTCCTGGTGGTAGAGGACGTGCTGGGTGGTCGTGTTGCATCAGGTGGTATCAGAGCGAGAAAATCTCTATGTTTTCTGTAACAGAGGAGAAGAGAAAATTTCACCATGCCGCCGAGAAGAGGTAAACAATCACCCAATCCAGAGGGGGAAAGGGAACTGTCCAGGGAAAGAGAAATGTCCAGAGAAAGAAGTAGCCAAGGACAAAATGTAGAGATGGAGAGGGAAATACGAAATCTTCGTGCCAGAATGGAAGATATGGAAGCAGCGCAGAGACGCACAGCCAATGTTGGGGATCTAAGTGACTCTGAGGGCGAAGTTGAGGCTGAACCACAAGGAGAAGTTGCAGCCAAAGATGCAGCAAATGAGCGGTTAATCAAGGCTATCGCTCGAATGAGTTCTAAGACAAAAATGGACATTCCAGTCTATGAAGGAAATCTGGATGCAGAAGAGCTTCTGGATTGGATTAGAGCTCTTGACACCTACTTCGATTATGAGAATATCGAAGAGGATAAAAAGGTCAGGCATGATGTCACAAAATTAAAGGGACACGTAGCATTATGGTGGGACGATCTTCAGGTAGATAGACGTTCCAAAGGGAAGCAAAAGATCAAAAGTTGGGATCGAATGATTGCGAAAATGAAGGCAAAGTTCATCCCAAGAGATTATCAGATCACATTGTTTAGGAGAATGCAAAACCTGAGACAGAAGTTGATGACGGTAAAGGAGTATACCGAAGAATTCTACAAGCTCAATATTAGAGCAGGTCATCGAGAGAGCGATGATGAAAAAGTAGCCAGGTATATGAATGGCTTAAGATACGATATCCAGGATGGGATGAGCATGAAAACCGTTAGAACAGTTGAGGATGTGTATCAGATGGCATTGAAGGCAGAAGAGAAACTAAGCCGCAAGACAACACAGCGAGGACGAGGCAAGAGCCAGCCAAGGGGAAAATCAGTTGCCCAAGATAGGTTCCAGAAATCTAGGGATGACTGGAAGAAGCCTCAGACCAGAATGGAAAGAGGTGGAAGTTCTCAGCGAGGCCAGCACGCTGAACAGCGAAGGCAACAGGCAGAACTGGATGGAGGATACGCTGATAACAGTACTTTTCCTCGTACCAGAGGTAGAGGAAGAGGCCGAGGAGGAATCATCACATGCTACACATGTGGAAAAAATGGACATAAAGCAGTTGACTGTCCAGATAGGAAGAAAGAGGGAGGAGAAGCTCACATCACCGAGGCACAGAGGCGAGCTGCTGAAGTAGAAGACGCAGAAGACAGAAGGTCTTTGATGATGCAAAAATTTCTCGTAACACCCGAGAAGGAGGTGGGGGACACAGCTCAGAGAAGCAGACTGTTCCAAACAGCTTGCAAGACCAAAGACAGGAAATGCAAAGTCATTGTGGACAGCGGAAGCACCGATAATCTTGTTTCAACCGAGATGGTGGACAAACTAGAACTGGAGACGACTGATCACCCGAGTCCATACAAAGTTTCATGGCTACAAAAGGGACATCAGGTGAGTGTCACTAAACAATGCTTAGTGGACATCGAGATAGGAGGATACAATGATAAAATTCTCTGTGATGTTATTCCTATGGATGTATGTCATTTATTGCTAGGCAGACCATGGCAATATGACAGAAACGTAATTCATGATGGAAAAATGAATACGTACACTTTGGAGAAGAATGGGAAAACACATATGTTGCTTCCGATAAAAGATAAGGAGGTAAAACTGGAATTAAACAATAGGATACTTCTCATGAGTGGGAAGGAAATTCTGGCAGAAGTAAAGAAGAAGGAAGATCCACAATTCTTTGTGGTCAGGAAACCGAGAGTTGTTTTGACCAGCACAAGAGTGGATGATCTGCCGACAAAAATTCAGGAACTATTGGAAGAGTTCGTTGATATAGTGGTGGAGGAATTACCTCATTCGTTGCCGCCGATGAGAAGCATGAGCCATCACATATACCTCATACCAGGGGTCAGTTTACCAAACAAAGCAGTGTACAGGTTCACGCCGCAGGAGAATGAAGAGGTCAAAAGGAAGGTGCAGGAACTGATGGATAAAGGACTGATCAGGGAGAGTCTAAGTCTGTGTGTCGTTCCAATGGTACTGAGTCCAAAGAAGGATGGAGGTTGGAGAATGTGTATTGATTCCAAAGCCATAAATAAAATAACCATCAGGTACAGGTTTCCATTGCCACGGATGGATGACTTGATGGACTGCTTGAACGGAGCAGAGTTTTTTTCAAAGGTGGATTTGAAAAGCGGATACCATCAGATTCGCATGAGGGAAGGCGATGAATGGAAGACAGCCTTCAAAACCAACAAAGGGTTGTACGAATGGATAGTCATGCCGTTTGGTTTGACGAATGCGCCAAGCACATTCATGAGGCTAATGAACGAAGTGCTGAAAGAATTCATTGGTAAGTTTGTCATTGTTTACTTAGATGACATATTGATTTTCAGCAAAACAAAGGAAGAACATCTGAAGCATTTAGCTGCAGTAATGAGGAAGCTACAGCAAGAGAAGTTGTTGATCAATGTGAGGAAGTCTTCATTTATGAAGAGAGAACTCATTTACTTGGGGTTTGTCATATCGGCAAATGAATTGAAGATGGATCCAAGTAAAGTTGAGGTGATAAAGAATTGGCCATCACCGAGAAATGTTTTCGAGGTGAGAAGTTTTCATGGATTGGCAAGTTTCTACAGGAAATTCGTTAGGAACTTCAGTGGAATTAGCGTACCGATGATGGACACAGTCAAGAAGAGACATAAGTCTTTTCATTGGACTGAAGAGGCAGAGAAAAGCTTCAATCTGTTGAAGCGGAAGATCACAGAACAGTCGGTGCTAGTGTTGCCAGATTTCATGAAGACATTTCAAGTGAAATGTGATGCAAGTGGCTTTGCCATAGGAGCGGTCTTGAGCCAGGAGGACAGACCAATTTCATATTTCAGCGAGAAGTTGGATGAGGCAAAGGTGAAGTACTCAACGTATGATAAGGAATTTTATGCTATCATACAAGCGTTGAAGAAGTGGAGGCATTACTTGATCCCAAAATAATTTGTTTTGTATAGTGATAACCATGCATTACAGTTTGTGACTCAGCAGGAGAAGCTGAACCAAAAACATGCAAAATGGGTAGAGTATATGCAGAATTTTACATTTGTAATCAAACACATTTCAGGGACTGCTAACAAAGTGGCTGATGCTTTGAGTAGGAAATGTTTGCTGCTGCAAGAGTTCCGAGTCAAAACATTGGGTTTTGAAAATTTGAAGGACATGTATGCAGGGGATGCAGATTTTGCAGAGGCATACGAGGCAGCTGAGAATCCAGTCTTCAGAGACAGAATCCCATGGATGGATTATATGATTCAGAATGGACTGTTGTTCAGAGGAAACCAGTTATGCATTCTGAATTTCTCCATGAGGGAGAACCTGCTAAAGGAGAAGCACAGCGGAGGCTTAGCAGGGCACTTTGGCCATGACAAAACGTTCGTGAAGCTGAGAGAAGCATATTTTTGGCCAAAGATGCAAACAGACGTCAAGAAGTTTGTTGACAGGTGCAGAATTTGTCAGCATTCGAAGGGCAGAAAGCAGAACGCAGGTCTTTATCAATCGTTACCCATACCTGAGAGGCCATGGGATGAAATCAGCATGGATTTTGTGTTGGGATTGCCGAGGACGCAAAGAGGACATGATTATATCTTTGTGGTAGTTGACAGGTTTTCAAAGATGGCACATTTCATACCGTGTCAGAAGACCAGCGATGTGACTCACATCGCAAATTTATTTTTCAAGGAAGTTGTTAGACTTCATGGTTTACCCAGAAGCATTGTATCGGACAGGGATACAAAATTCATTGGTCATTTCTGGAGGACACTCTGGAAGAAGATGGGAACTAACTTGATGTTTAGTTCATCCTATCATCCTCAGACAGATGGGAAAACAGAGGTTGTAAATATAAGTCTGGGAGATTTACTCAGAAGCCTAGTGACAGAGCACCACAGCAGCTGGGAAAATGTGTTGCCACAGGCAGAATTCGCTTACAATGATTCAGTGAATAGAAGCACAGGTAAAAGTCCATTTGAGATTGTATATGGCAAGCAACCGAGAGGAGTATCTGAACTGAGAGATTCAGAGCAGATAATGACCAAGAACGTGAGCATTGAAGAATTTGCAGAGGCGATGGCAGAACTTCACAGCAGGGTGAAGCAGCGACTGACAAAGTCGAACCAGGAATATAAGCGTAGAGCGGATCAACGTTGGAGACAACTTCAATTCAAAGTTGGTGATCTAGTTTTGGCACATCTGAGGAAGGAAAGGTTCCCAAGGGGAACATACAACAAATTGAAGATGAAGAAAATTGGGCCATGCAGAGTCCTGAAGAAATTGGGAGAAAACGCATATGAAATTGAATTGCCGGATGAGATCGGAATATCTCCGACATTCAATGTTTCAGACTTATATTCCTATAAGGTTGAGGAAGCAGGAGCTGGAAGTGATGAGCAGCCAGAAATTCAGTGGCAGAAGCAGATGGTGATTGCAGAAAAGCCACAGATGGAGCGTATACTTGACAAGAGGGTGAGCAAAAGGACCAGGCGAAAGAAATACTTCGAGTATCTGGTGAAATGGAAACACCATCCAGTGGAAGATGCCAGCTGGGAAAGTGAAGAAGAGATTCAAAAGCATGGACAGACCATGCAGGAGCTGATGGACAGGAGCCCATGAAATTTTTCAAGCCGAGGAGTATGATGCAGGAGCATCGCAAGTGCCCAAAACGAGCGTGGAGCCAACGCATGTGTTTTTAAACACATGACATATTTCTTTGAAAACTTTTTGAAGTTGAAGTGCCAAACCTTTAATGAATCCTTTATGAAGGAGTGCCTTTTATATATTGTATCATACCTCGAGCCATACGCTCTTTTCTGAAGTAGATAGGAGGCATTTAATCTAGTTAATACAGGTAGATAGGATTTATTTCCAGATTAGACAGTTTTAGATGAAAGGAGGGAAAACGGATATAGACACCCCCATTGTAGCATTGTAGCATTAGCCAGCATTCAGAGGAGAGAGCTGAGGATATTGTATAGAGAATACCCTTGTATATGTAGTTGAATTAATAGAAGAAAGCTTTGATTCAAGCGCATGAGTTTGTGTTGTTTTCTCTGTGCATTATGCTCATGAAGGGTTGTTTTCTAGTTATGCATTTGTTTTGTATATGTTGTGCATAAGATATCAGGTTTGAAACTGAAGTCTGAGAAGGAAGATAATGAGTTTCAATTGTTTCTCTATCTGAGCCATGAGATTCCTGCATAGAGTGCAGTTGAATTCATCCGCATAGAGTGCGTCGATGAAGGCTCAGTAGTTGAACTTTTATTCTCGTTCGCCCAGAAGTTGTTTGGGTTATTGAATCCGTGCAAGGTGAGTGTGCAGGCAGAAAGAAGGAGTCTCAGTTATTAATCTGAGCAGAGGAATTTGAAGACCGTTGCTGCAGGAAGTGAGCAGAGTCAGGAGGATTCAACACTTGGAGAGTCGTTGAACGATTGCCGTGAGAGAGCGTGCACGAATCCATCTGAAGCAATCAGGGTGGAAACGCTCAGGAGGTATAGCACCTTCTTGGTATAGCTGAAAGAGAGCCAGGAGGTTCAGGTCAAAGAAGATTCGAGCAAAGATTGCAAGCACAAGTGTTGGACAGGAGGTTCTGGAAGGAACTTTAGTCTTCTGAAGAAATCCGTGAGTAAAGGGAAGCGACGGTCAGGATTCGCATCGGAGAATGGTGAAATCCCGTCAGTCGTCAGATCTTGGAAAGTTGTGTAGGGTTTAAGCATTGAAGGAGAAGAGGAGGAGTCCTGGAGGAGACATTGGGATATTGGCATCACCGGGTTTTCATAAGGCTGAAAATCGAGACCTTGAAGGTCCCGAAATCCTGAGAAGGGATCTCAACCGTAGATTTTGGCAGGACGCGTGTCCAAGGATCTTGAAGAGTTCGGGGTTCGTCATTTCGGAGTTCTCGTTGACGGGAGACTCACAACAAGAGAATTCACGAAAACCTGAATCGCGATATCCACGCAGTCGAGGAGCTAAGTGGAGAACAGGTGTCGGGTTATCGGAGTTCAGGGTTTGGAAGGTCCCGTGAACATCGACCACGGAAATCGCGAAAACCCAATACGCGATTTCCCGACAAGGTTAAAGCCTGGAGTGGAGGATAGGTGGCATCGGGGATCGGAGATCGGGAACACGAGAGGTAAGTGTTTGTCGACATCGTAAGTTCCGATTTCCCGATAGAGTAATTCCCGATAGGGGGACGAGGAAGGTGTGTAGTTGATATTCCATCGGGTTTGGGGGAATTGTGAGGCCTGAATCCGTGAGTGTAGGACTCGCGATCCCGCGAGTTCTGAGTCCCCGATAGAAAAAGGCGAAATCACATAGACCAATCCTGTGGGGTCGGAAACTTCCAATAAGGGGGGTTGAAGAGTAATTTAACTCTTCGGGCCTGGGTAATAGAAGGTCCTGGTGGTAGTGGACGTGTCGGGTGGCCGTGTTGCATCAAAGTGCATTGGGTATGAATGTGGCCATGGATATTGGCACATTTGTTAAAACCCTTTGAACTGTTGAATTAAGTTTTGAAAAGATTGGTATGTTGAGATGAGACTAACAGTTTGTTTGGCTGTGGAAAGAATGAATTGAAAAAATAAAAGGGTCATGGATATGGCAGTGAGGTGAGCCAAACTGCAAGGAATGGTATTTCCTTTTGAGAAAGTGAATTTGATTGTTAGTATGCACAATTCTGAAATTGTTGTGATGAAGTTGAAAAGGTGCGATAGAAATGTATGTGCATGAGAACTAACAATTTGATTAGCTGAGGAATGATTGTGGGAAGAAAGAGTCTTGGATATGGCAATGTTGTAAGCCCATAAGGAAGACTGATTTCCTGTTGAGATAAAATGTTATGGGAAGGAAAGTCCCATAATTATGAATCTAGTTCCTCTGTGGAACAAATATGAAAACAAATTGTGGAATGGGAAATCTATAGGTGACATATTTGCAATAAAAATCTGAATTTAAAATGTATGATGATGTCTCATGAATTTTTGTATGCCTATGATACAGGTGAAAAGAAAATATCTATGAAGAGTGCATAAACGAGAGATTGAGCTCTCGAGTTCGAGTAAGAATTGTGGAAAGGGGCATGTTATGATCGCAGGAAATAGAGACTAACTCGGGAGAAGGAGAGTAACCTTCGTCCCTATCTATTTTTTTGCCAGGAGAAGGAGAGTAACCTTCGTCCTTAACTTTCATTGAGCTGGAAGGCTATAGGAAATAGAGACTGACTCGGGAGAAGGAGAGTAACCTTCATCCCTATCTATGACTGAGTCGGGAGAAGGAGAGTAACCTTTGTCCCTATATATTTATGTGCCAGGAGAAGGAGAGTAACCTTCGTCCTTAACTTTGGTTGAGATGGAAGGTTGTCAAGATGAAAAGCATGAGAAATGGCTACTACTGAGCCATGAGAACCCTGTGATAAGCCAAGATCGCTTGAAATATATTGTATTGAGGTAAAAAAAGTCGGAGGGACACCTCGGCAAAGAAAGTTTGAGGGACGCCTCGACTGTAAGACTCAATAGAGTC
>SNQJ01S0026620.1:161423-175196 GCA_010110895.2 Picea sitchensis
CCTTCTACAGAAGAAAAGACCTCCAAGGAAGAAGGAGGGGATGTGTACTTGGCTTCTTCAAGCACACATGCAGATCATGAGGCATGGTTGGTTAACTCTGGTGCATCCTTTCTTATGACTCCCCACAGTGAGTGGTTCTGTGAATATGAAAGGTATGATGGAGGTAATGTTTTCTTAGGTGATGATTCAACAACCATAATCATAGGATGAGGAAAAGTCAAGTTGAGGATCATAGATGGAAGGATTAGAACACTGTCTGGTGTTTTTCACATCCCAGGTTTGGCCAAAAATTTGATTATTGTAACCAAAATGGAGGATGTAGGGGTAAAAACAATATTTGAAAAGGAAACTTGCAGGATGGTTCAAGGAGTAATGGTGTTGCTGAAGGGAGTTTGGTTTGGAACTTTGTATGCACTGCAAGGAAGCAATATTAGTGATGGGTGTAATAGTTCCATTGTTCCTGATATTGGTTCAGGGGCAACACCCCCGATAATTTTTTTCCTCGGGAAACATGTTGCATTTTTGGGCAGTTTTTCGACACATGATTTTTTGACAATGGTTTTCTATTTCCGGTTAAGGAATTAGGGTTGTCGACTAATCCAAGTCATTGGGTTAAGGTTTTGTTTGCCACTAGATCCTATATGTATATTGTATTGACAATGTATCACTATGAATGACTATAGAATATGTTGGTTTTCCCGGTTTGGGTTTCCTGGGGAAAAAATCTGTGTAATGTTTGTATTTTCCATTGTATCTTTTCTATTCTTTTATTAAAAATCTGTTTGCAGTAAATATTTTACAAGGTTAAAATCTACAAATGCGAGGTCCATCATATGGATGTTAAATTTGCTTTCTTGCATGGGGATTTGTAAGAATAAATTTACATGGAACAACCTCCTGACTATGTTAAGAATGATTCCAACCTTGTTTGTTTCCTTAAGAAATGTCTCTATGGTATTAAGCAAGCTTGTTTGGGTTGGTATGCTAAAATGGATACCTTTTATTTTTGACACCAAATTTTTTAGATGTCATTTTGACCCCAATGTTTATACCAAGAAAGAAGGAAACCATCTTGTAATACTTGTTCTTTGTGTCGATGACATTATTCTCACTAGTAGTGACCTCAAAATTTTAAACCGTGTGAAATTCAACCTTAAGAAGAAATTTGAAATGACAGACTTAAGTTATTTGCATTATTTCCTTGGCCTCCAGGTATTGCAAACCAAGGAAAAAATTTCTCTTTCCCAGTCTAAGTATGCATGTGACCTTCTTCATTGCTTTCAGATGGAATATTGTAAACTAGCCCCTTCTCCCTTTCAATGTGGAGTCAAACTTGTTGCCCCATATACTACACCAAAAGTAGATTCCACTTTGCATCATTAGTTAGTTGGTAGGCTCTTATATTTGACTTAAAACCGTCCTAATATTTCCTTCGTTGTTGGGCTTGTTACCTAGTATATGCAAATACCCCATGAGAGCCATTGGAAATCAACAAAAATGATACTTCAATATATATAGGGTACAATTCAGTTTGGGATACATTACAGTTAAGGGGGGACTTATTTGTTGGTTGGTTTCATTGATTCCGATTGGGCTAGCAGCCTTGATGATGGAAAGTCTACTACATGTTATATTTTCAGTCTTGGTTCTAGACCTGCCACTTGGAATTGTAAGAAACATCAAGCATTTTCTCTTTCTCTAGTAGAAGCAAAATACTAAGCAACAATTAATGCAAGTCAAGAAGCCTTGTGGATTTGATAGATCCTTCCAAGTTTTTAATTCTCGTATTGGTATTTGACCACACTCTAGTGTGACAATTAGAGTGTCATCAAGCTCATCAAATATCTAGTTCAACATCAGCATAGAAAATACATTGAACAACACATGCACTTCATTAGAAAACTTATTCATGATTGCATTTTCAAAGTGCTCTTTTTCCCTACAAATGATCAAATTGTAGACATTTTCACAAAGTTTCTTATAGAAGCGAAGTTTTCCAAATTTTGATCTATGTTAGGATTTCAAGAAGTTGTCATTAAGGGGGGAATAGGATCTAATGCATCCTTCCTTATCCTATTGTGCCACCTTTGTAAATCCTTCAATCCCATCCCAAGTTGTTCTCAAGGGGGAATGTTAGAATATTTAGACACTTAGAAGTTAGTTAAGATCAACTTGGTCTATTGTATCTTTAGGTAAAATGTGTAACTTCTTTTCTATGCGTTTGTAGTTATGTAATATGATAGTAACAATATGTTCTAGACATAAAATGATCCAACAATTCATATTCTCCTCGATACTAACAACTAGATTAATGAGTGGCATAACTCCTGATTGGTCCATGATCTTTATTTTGAAATACATAATGAATAACAATAAGATAAAGAATAAATGAAAATTGCACAAAACCAAAATCATTATTCATAATATATTCACATGAGAGTACAATATATCTAGTACAAACCTCCCATAGCCACCTTTAATGGTCTTCATAACTAATCATAAGTAACTTGGGATAATGGAGATATCCTAAAATATTAATGAGATGGTCTTATGACTTAATAATTAGAGAAAAATTGCTAACATACCCCCCATTAATCATAAATCCATACAAGTGTATCATCTATGATGCAACAAAGATTAGTGTAAAGATGATAACAAATCCAAGTCTTCAATCTGATACTGATGGTCTAAAACTTCATGAGTGTCAATGAAGATCTGTTTGAAAAATCGCCAAAAATGGATGCCAAAAAACCAATATGAAAAACTCACTATGCAACAAATGAGCTAGATAATATGTCATTGTTCACTAATGTGAACCCCAATCCAGTGAGAGAAAACCCTGATGAGAAGTGAATTGGATACAAATAAAATACATCACAAATCTTGAAATTTTCCAACAATCTAGTATGCCAAGCGAAAGTGTAAAATAATATCCATCCTCTGTAAGGCTTGAAGACTATCATTGCAAAGTTTGAAGACTATTAAGTGAAAACATGTGTTCACAAAACTTCCTTCAAATATCGATACATAACAACTGTTAATAGTCTAGCTAATAGAAGAAAATGTCGCTTGACATCTCAATTTTGTATCCTATAAAAAGCATGTATGAAAAACCTATAATGACTCAACAAGTGAATCATAATCTGAAAAGTCCGCTGAGAAGTAAACTAGGTGAAATATTGGTGCTACTTCATATCTTGAAACCACATTGTTGATCGAGGTGTCGAAAAATCACACAAGTCACAAATATGAAAATGACTGAATCTTGAAATACCAAAAATGTGGCAAATCATCCATTCATACCAGTATCCAAGTGTTGAAGGTCAAAGTGACCAATCTAAAACTCTATGTGCGTGATCCATGTCAACATCAAATCCATCATCAATCCTGATTCCTATCCCGAATCAATCCATCAATACATCTTAAAAAAATCAAAGTAAAAACCTCAATCCATCATCTTGAAGAAACCAAAATCCTCAAAATCAAAGGTAGAGTTCGAAACTTGAAGTCTGAAAAATATCATCAATATATTCCTCCCATGTCAACCAAAAGGTGAGAAGTGACTCCTAGGACCTGTGAATCAAAAGCATCAATACACCCTCATAAATGGAAAAGGATAACCGAACTATTTTTGAGCGGAGTCGAAAGACTAGATCTTGAACTCAAAATACTACATCAAGTGGGCCTCGATCATGCCTTGAATTGTCAATTCCCGAAACGAAAGATTCATGTCCATCTGCTGCAAAAACCTCTCTAGTCAAGTATGTACATACCTATGTATGAACCCAATGATAAGACCACTCCAACAACTTATCTTCAAAAATCCAATCCCAAATACTTAACCATTCAAAATTTATTTGTTTTATCTAAATCTTTGTTTACTTTTGACATTGTTCTAAGAGGTGATTTGTCTTCCCACATAAACTACATGGAGTAAGATCAAAACAATGCAATGCAATATGGCCAACTCGATGACAATGTTGGCACTGTTCAGGTGCATCATCCAACTTAACAACATCAAGTGCGTAATCCTTATTATCATTAATTGCATTAACATCAGCCTTATC
The DNA here is from genome assembly GCA_010110895.2 of Picea sitchensis. Lineage (NCBI taxonomy): Eukaryota > Viridiplantae > Streptophyta > Pinopsida > Pinales > Pinaceae > Picea > Picea sitchensis. The sequence continues at coordinate 165,491 of SNQJ01S0026620.1, forward strand.
CTCCTGTTTCTCATCATGATCATCAACATCATCAACTACATCATCATCATCATCCTCATCATCAACATCAAGTTCCTTCTTACTATCATCCACCATATGCTGTTGCAAATCATCATAAAGAAACCCTGTGCTCACAAATGTAACRGGTTTGGAATAATCAAGAATATGAAAGAAGTCAAAGTTTTTTTTTGCATATCCTAAGCCAAATTTGTTTCTCTTGAATTGTACAAATGTAATAGGTTTGGAATAARCAAGAATATGAAATAAGTTAGACTCATTCWTTTCATATCCTAAGCCAAAGTTGTTCCTCTTGAACTAYAACTCTTCCCAAGCTCTCATAACTTTATCTTGATTTTCAAACTTATCCTTATCCTCAYTATTAACTTTATCCARTTCTTCATTTGCCTATATAGTGTCATTATCAAATTTCARTGTCTAATTCATAGTTGAAGGATGCTCACTTCCCTTATGGTCACTTTCAATAATAGTTCATCCAAATAATGGATTATTTTGAAGAAGTATGGGTTTAGTGTGTTGATAGGTAGAAGTTGTAATTCATCATTTAACAACTTGTTTTGAGTYYGAAGTAGATCAATTTTTTTGTGCACAACATTCATACATGCGACTTAGTGAAGTTTTATTGATTTTAAGACTTGATCATGGTTTGGTATTAATTAAAGTGTGTAGAAGACTAAACAAGCCTTCGATACTTGCCATCATGATCCAAAGAAGTTCTTCAAGTGTTAGAATGCCAAAAACAAAGTGTCACAATGAAAACCGCAAAGTGTTGCATACACTTTTGATCTCTCTATTCAATTTTGGGCCAGATCAAATCACTCCAAATACAATTTTCAAAGTGCAACAAACATGCAAAACATGTTGGACCTTCAATACTTCATAAAGGCTTCTTGCAACTCTAGCCTGAAGTAAGACTCCTAAAAATTCAATGAGATACTCAAACTTCTAGAATTACAATTAAATAATTGATGCAAAAGACATCCAAATACTTTGCAAAAAGAAATATTGTAGGCAACCTTATAATTCAAGATGTTTTTTTTTCCCTTTCTTCATCTCCTTAAGGTTATGTGCTTGCCTTTTTATATTGTACCTGCTTGAAATTAGTTTCTTCTTTGCATGTGATGGTTTTAATGTGTTTTGTAAAATATTAGAAGAAGAAAATGCACCAGCATGAATCAAGAGGCACCGATAGGACCATGACATAAATTACACGGTTTTTAAGATCCCCTTATTCAATTTCAAACAAGTCTAAGACTCAAAAAGCAAAAAAAAATTATGGTTTTATTAAATATCCCTTTAAGAAAACACCATATAACCCCTTAAGTGTTCAATACTACGTAAACCTTATAACTCCTAACATATGAACTTAACAATATGAATTTCATAATATGCTTTAACAATTCAATGTTGTTGTTTTTTTTTTTTTTTTTCATTTTAAAATATTTCTATAAAAAAGAAAAATTTCAAATGAACCAATAGGCTAACTATCCCCTTTAGAACCAAACATAAATATTTCACCACAATCAAGTTTGCTTATAACTCCATTAAAAAAAAAAAAGTGAATATCAATTATAAAATTTTATAGTCTTAGTACTCTTACTTCCACTAAGCAGATTTCAATATTAAAATCTCCATGTGACAAAAAAAAAATACTTATATCTTCCAAAGCAAAATCGATGAGTTTTATTCTTACATCCCACTCAATACCAAAGACGGTTTAAAATTTTAAATAAAGCTCTTACTATAAAAGTCCATCTTCAACGAATCTTTTCATAACCCTAATCACTTTTTAGGCTCTCTTTTATAAATATTCATGAAAAGTCAAAATTCCTTCAACTTATTTCAAAATTTCTCACTGCATTGTCAACCACATTGAACAAGAGATTTTCAACAGTTCCGGGCTCAATTAATTTGGATAATAGATGGAGAGCGTCTCATATCAGGTTTTTCTATTTGTCATCAGATGAACCAATTTTGGTCCATTTCTATTTGTAGCCACCTTCACCATTTCCATTTCTCTCACCGTCGATCATACATAACTGAATTGAAGACTTCACGATGGCTACTTTGACAGGGTCGATCGACACCAATATTTTCTTCGAATTGTATTGGATTCAATTTTCTACAGGATTTCTGATAACTTTCATGATTCATTTCTCTTTTACAGGATTTCTGATAAGTTTCATGATTCATTTCTCTTTTACAGGATTTCTGATAAGTTTCATGATTCATTTCTCTTTTCCTAGTCCATGGACTACAAGACTTACCTCTATCATGATTTGATTGGTCTATTCGGAGCAGTCAACAGATTCATTTCTCTTTTTCTAGTGCCATGCACTACAAGACTTACTGATACCATGATCTGATACCCTTGTAGAAATATCTTTTCTACAGGATTTCTGATAACTCTCATGATTCATTTCTCTTTTCCTAGTTCCATGGATCAGGAGACTTACCTCTGTCATAATTTGATTGGTCTATTCGGAGCAAACAACAACCCTCGTAGAAATATCTCTGTATATAACATATCTCTCAGGATTTTTGAATGGGTTATGCAATCCAGACTTGGGGCATGAGTGCAAGCTCTCAACAGATGGTTCAATTTCATTTGCAGATGGATTTAGCATTGCAATGAATTTCTGTCCATTCAAAGGGTCTAGAATATCAGGCCACCTTGAGGTGCCTTTCCATTCTCCCTGCACTAAATTGAGAGGTTCTGTGATTCGTGAACATGATATGTCTTCAGTATCCAAAGTGCAAAAAAATAATGAATGAGAATCCCTTACAATAAAATAATAGTTATCTATAATGAACAAAAGTATCACCCATAGATTAAGATAAAATATATGTGTCCTATTTTTGAAAGCATGGCCTCTACAATCTCCAGTAAACATTCATTTCACATGTTGGCTTAAGACTTGGGTGCCAACAAACCGATGCATATTTTCTTACAGAGGTAGGCTGGCTCTAGATGAGATGAGATTCGACCTGCTAACATATAGAGCATGAGAGAACATTATTGTATGATTCAACGACCAAGATTGATACCTGTGGTGTCTTGATACACGAAACGTAGTAAACTAAAATACATTCCAGGAGAAGTGAACGAAGACCAGGACTAGTTTCTCCACTGTTATGCTATGCATCAATATTAAAATTGTTAGGGTTCTAACCTCTCTAATTCTTTAAAGATAAATTATTATGTATTGGTGGTTATAATTAATAAATAAAGCTTATGTAATGTGTGAATATAATTATTGTAAGAAGGCTTGCTTACTAAAAAGTTTATTCTCTAGAATGTTTTTAGGGGATAGAAAGTAATATATATATATAAAATATATTTTGAAAATCATTTATAATCTAGCTATGCTTCCTAGGAGGTTTACCTTATAATTCAACTTTTAATGAAAGATTTAAAGAAAGAATTCAACCTTCCCTTTATTGATAATAATATCTAGGAGTATTGTATATAGCTTTCTAATGAAACTCTCAACTTGCATACACAAGTACTCTTTCATTGCATCTCTTAAAAAAAATAATTGTCGAACCAATCCTTGTTGTAATAAAGATTGAAAGGCTTATAAAAAGATATCAATGATACCTCAAATGAATTTAAAAATGCTATGAAAATAAATGAGTATGAGATTTTTGTTAAAAGAAAGAAGCTTAAATATGTAAATGTAAACCAAGGAAAACTCTTTAATCTATCTAATTTGAACCTTAAAAGTTTTGGAGGCTCATCTTAACTCAGAAAGTTAACAAGTAGAGTAAGATTTTTAGGAGAGATTGAAAATCATACTTTAAAATGCTCTAACAATCAAACAATTTTAACAACACATGATGTTTTCACTATTGAAGACATTGAGTTTAGGTTTAAGTGTTTTGTAAAGAGAAAAAAACTAAAAACATTAAGGGTTATAAGGAAAAAAATCTAAAAAATGGTAGCTCTATCCTTATTCTTCACATAGACAACCTTTTCAATATTGCTATTAAATAGGGTTTTCCTTAGATTTGGAAAAGAAACCTCATCATCCATATTTTAAAAGTGGTGAAAAAATAACCCCTCAAATTATAGGACCTTCACGATGAGTCTTCTTATGGTCAAGTTGTATGGTATAATTTTAGAGAAGAAGATTAGCTTGTGGCCAGAAAACCATGATAAGCGAGCTAAAGTATATGCATGTTTATGAAGTTATCACACAAACTCGGATAATTTAATTGCCCTTAGGATTATAGCCAAAGTTTGTTGAAACAATAAATACTTGATCTCCTACGTTATTTTGTTGACTTCATTTTTTTTGATAAAATCCCTTGAAATAACCTTTGGAAGAGATTAGAAGATATTGGGTTCCCTTCAAGTTGAGACTTGTAGTGATAAGGTTATATGAGAGAGTCATTTCCAAATTTAAAAGAAAAGAGGATTGGCCAAAATAATTTAACTGTACTATAGGGGTCAAGCAAGGAAGCCTTCTGACCTAAAAAAGTAGTTTAAAATTTTTAAATATTTTTCACCTACTCTAAAATGATTGTGAATATTAATAAAAAAAAGATATTGATCATTAAGGCCTAACACATACCCCAAGTTTGTTTACAATAATTAGATCTTGAAATAAGTCCCTTCATATAGGTATCTTGAAATTGACATCCATCTTAAGCTAAATTATAATTGTAGTGTTAAATTAAGAATTAGTGGAGTTTGGAAAGTTTTTTTTGGTCTTGATAATAATTGTAAAGATGCCATGTTTTGTTTCTAGGAAAAAAAGAAGTTTCTCTTTGACATGTTTGTTTTCCCAATTACTCTATATGGTTATGAAGTATGGGGATGTAGTATTTTTAGGGAGACTTTGAGAAAAAATGACCAAATACATAAGCATTTTATAATAAACAATTTCATTCCCAATATGTAAAACAATCGATAATGAAGTTTATTGTTAAAGCACTCCGTTCTGTAATTAAATTAAATTTCAATTTTAAAATATTTATAATACTATTTATATTTATAATATGTTAATTCATAAAACTATAATGAATTTAATTATTTTATTTTCAAGATTATTTAATATTGAAAGCAATATAACAAAACAAAATAATTATTTTTTCTTTATTAAAATTCAATAAATCAATATTAGTTAGAGGAGATCGTAACTTTTTAATTTTTCTTTATTAAAATTCAATAAATCGATATTAGTTCTAGGAGATCGTAACTTTGTTATCAGCATTCAAGTAATAGTTTATACTTGATTTAAAATATATTTAAAAAAAATATGGGAAAAAGAATGTACTGTTTTCATTTAATTTTGTTTAATTTCTAATCGAGTTAAGTGTTGCTTAAAATACATATCAATTAGTTAAAACATATCAAAACAAAACATGATGTTAGATTGATATGTGGATTAAAAGTATAAAAACAAAACATAAAGGTTTAATATGTGAATTAAAAGTAATTGGAAAAATAATAATTATAGAATATAGTTGTTAATGGAAACTAAAATTAAGAAGGATCAATAATTAATATAATGAATAATGAATTTTTAAAATTTTAAGTTGAAGATTTAGACTTAAGTTAATGACACACCATATACCATATATGATACTGTATCAATCTTAACAAAACACTATATATGATACATATGATATTGCATCTAAGTTGCATTAGTGATTCAACAAGGGTGACTTGTCCTCTTTTGTCATTATGCTTCTGTCATTATGTTTGCAGAAAATCACTGGAAACTGTAATGTGATTTAGTAAATCATTATGTTTGCAGAAAGTGATTCGAAACTGCATTGTTATGCAGTACGGGTGATTATCCTATTGGTTGTCCTTATGTTTGGAGAATCATTACTCTTTATAATTTTTTTGCTTTAATCTTAGCCCTCGATGACCCGATGAATAAAATATCTTCTTCATGTATGTAAATTCTTGACATATATGTCATTACTCGCGCGAAATTTTTTTATCTGGACTCCATTAGTAATAGAATGAGAGTATACATAATGTTGCATTAAAAAAAACATAAACTACTTTGAAAACTAAAATGTTGAAAAACACTATATAATGGTTATTAATGTAGTGGCTAAGAGTAAATGTGTGTCATGTTCATTTGTATAAGGGAATCCAACATAATTTCAACAACAAAAAAATTAACCTTAAACTTAAAAAGGTAGGCACAAAGAGTTGGAGTAGAGTTTTAATTCGTGTGGATAAGTTAATAGATCTAGGTGGATATCAGTGGTCACCCACCTTTTCTACTGATTCACTGCAATTCTCCATCTTGGTAGTTTTTCATCTACAATTTTTCAGGTTCTAAATTTTCAGGGCCGTTTTGAGGCCTTAAATGATGTTTTCTATCCATTCAGGGGCCTAGGGTGGCCATGTCCTTTTGAGGCCTACCAACAATTCTATTTCTTAGTTAGATATTTCCAAAAAGCTATTGTGCGCCCCAAACATAGATTGTATCCAAAATTTGTACCCCTAGGAAGTTGACATTTCAACTAGCCAACTTGGGGCCCACAACCCTTTTGGATCTTTGTCTCCTAGGGTTAGGGTTTTGGATCTATAAGGTTTAATACTATATGTTAAAATGCCATTTTCGGCCTTTGGCAATGTCTTCTTGTGAATGAGGGTAGCTGACACCTCTCTCTTCAAAGATAAGCTACTACCATTCTAGCTACCTTGTATTACTTTGCATTTATAGTCTTCTCCTATTACATTCATTAATTGAACTTGGGTTTCACTATATTAGTATGCTCTTTACAATATTTCAGTGTGTGTGTGTTTTTCCATTCATATTCCTATATTTCATTTCATTCTCTATAAAACCCAGATTAGTTGTATTAGATAAATATGCTCTTTGTTGTTTCTTAGTGCATGTCCCTAATGAGGTCATGGTTAAATCTATTAGAGGGTTATTACTCTGTTCAAAATTTTTCTGACATCGAAAAGATCACATTTGGGCTCCTTAAAGCCCTTCCCCATTCAAACAATGATGAAAAAGTTACAGGAGATAGATAACGAAGATGAGTCTACAACATTTGGGACAAAACCCACTGTGGTGAGCTTTGTTGATATCCTCAAGGAGGAATTATACCCTGCTAGAAACTATGATTACCAACACACAAGATGGAAACTATGCATGAGGAGAGAGACCAAATGGTCCTAGAATACACCAATATATTCCATACCTCATGCTCAAAGTTGGGTATCAATGACTCCATGCGGCACTTGATTTTGAAGTACCGCAATGTCCTACATAGGTACATCCAAATATAGATGGATTTCTTTGACATCTCCTCACAGGGATCTGCTTATTGATATGTTATCAAAATCGAGTATAAATTTAAGCACCAAAATAAGCGGGAGTTTGGGTTTGAAAATCCTTCGCAAAAAAGAATGGTAAAGGTGGCCCTAACTCATAGAACAACATACAAAGCAAGGAGAGCCAACTTCAATACAACCAATCCAAGTCGTAGGCAAAGACGTGTAATGGGAATTCGAAGAAAGAAACTAGAAAGTGGTGCAAGCTCCACAAAATCCCCTGACACAACACTGATGAATGTCGCTCGAAATAATGATTGCTAGCCAAGATTAAATAAAAAGAAGATGGATCTAGCTCATACTCTAATTTAGAGCAGGATAAGGGAAAGTGAATCACTGATGCAAAACCCAGTGATACCATAACAACCATAAATATCCAACCAGAAGATTTAGAGGAGCCGGAGGAGGGGGATTACCTCTTCCATTCACATATGTGGGTGAAGGGGATTCCACTACATTTAATTGTTGACAATGGTAGCCAAAATAACCTAATCTCAGATGAGGTCATCAAGAGATTGAAGCTAACGACAATGTCACACCCCCAACCTTACACCATCGTTTGGTTGATCTAGGGATGCAACATCCGCGTCAACCAATAATGTCACATGTGCTATGACATCAAGCCCTTCAAAGATGAGGTACCATGTGTTGTTGTCCCGCTTGAATTTTGTGATCTTTTAGGTAAAATTTTTATATGGAAACGTCATGTTGTTTATGAGTCTAGGCCATGTAGTGTCATTGTTGCTTTGGGAGGCCAAATCTACAGGGTACCAAAGGTAGTTCCAAATAATACAATTTCCTTTCTCTCGACAAAGCAATGCCAAAAGGTAATCTCTCAGACTGGAAAATTTGTCCTCTTCATGGTTTGATTAGAATATGAATAGAAGGCCATTGAAACCACCATGACCTTAGCACGAGGCCTCTCTACACAACAGAAGAATGTGGACAAAGTTGTAGAGGAATTTAGAGATATCTTCGCTTCACCTATGGGGATGCCTCTACACTGCTAGGTCAAACATTGAATAGACTTGATTCTTGGTGCTCCTTTACCTAATGACCCAATATATAGACACTATTTTATAGAGAACAAGGAAATAAACATCAAATTCATGTGCTCATCCAAAAGGGCCACATTCGACCAAGCTCCTCACCTTGTGGGAGCCCAATTATATTGGTGCATAAGAAGGACAAGACATGGAGACTCTGTATTGATTATATATCCCTAAGAAAATCACTGTTAAGAACCGATACCTGATCCCCCAGATTGATGATCTTCTTGACCAACTTAAGGGCACCAAGTTCTTTAGTAAGATTGATTTGAAGTCAGGCTACCACCATGTCCCGATTGAAAAAACTAGTGTATGGAAGATCAAATTCAAGTCTAAAGAAGACATTTTTAAGTGATTGGTCATGCCTTTTGGATTGATTAATGCTCTGACAACATTCATGATGATGATGGATGACATCTTGCGTCCGTTTAAAAAATATTTTGTGGTTGTATAATTTGATGACATCCTCATCTTCAACATATTTTGGGTAGAACATTTGCAACACATTTGTTGCACACCCACTATGGAAAAATAATTTTTTCGCCCTCTTTTTTGAGGGACAAAATCCCCAAATTCCTACGAGGGCCTAGCGCAGGCTAGCTATTCCCTTATCCTCCTCCACGTGATCGATGGTTATGACCACAGGCCTTACCAAAAGGCCATCCTGGCTTTCGCGTTTCGGAATTTCTTTGTGCGAGCTCTCCCCGACTCCATATCCTTTGAAACGCCGAAACCTGCAATGGGGTTAACGAGCTCTTTGGCTCCCCTTTTTCCCTACTCCATGCAACCACCTTCGTGACCACACACTAACACCAAATGGCGCTACCAGAACTTGACTTTCGGGATTCTTGTTGCAAGGAACCCTTGTTCCTTTAATCTCCGAAACCCAAAACAGGGCTAAGATTCTTGGCTCCCTCCCTTAAGCCTTCTCTAGGTGACCTTGTCTTGTGGCCTGGGGATATGTTGGGTATGTGTTATATTCTTTGGAAATTTTGGGCCGACATATTTTCGCCGGTTTCGGGCCGACATATTTTCGCCGGGCCGACATATTTCCGGGACGACATATTTCCGGGACCACATGATATTAGGTGATTTTCGGCACATGGTTTTTGCCGATGGTTTTCTATTTCTAGTTAAGGAATTAGGGTTTTGGACTAATCTAGGTCATTGGGTTAGGGTTTTGGATGCCGCTGGATCCTATATGTATATTGTATTGTAAATAATGTAACACAATTGTATGAATATAATATATGCTGGTTTTCCCGGTTTGGGTTTCCAGGTGAAAAATCTCTGTGTAATGTTTGTATTTGCCATTGTATCTTTT
>SNQJ01S0026621.1:0-12967 GCA_010110895.2 Picea sitchensis
AATGAATGTTATATCAAAGTTCTTAATCTACCAACAGTCGAATCAAACTCAACTATGCGCCAATATAACCACCGATGTCCACAGCTTATCCAATGTGTCAATATATGAAAACAACATATCAACAGTTACAAAATAGCCATAGGAATTATACATGAATATCCATACATCTTATGAAACCAAAAGTTGAGTAGGCCAGACAGGAAGCCAATCAAAATACTAATGCATTTGCAAATTCGATGAAATCCAATCACACAATCGATATAAGAATGTCATAATTTTCAAACATCTGACATGAAGTTCAAAACCCAAAATCATGTTCTCGCCAATCAAACGTTTAACCAAGGTGTCAAATGCATAAATTGATACGCCAAGAGCTATAACAAGGATCAATAATAAGGATCACAAAAAGATAAATCATAACCCCCATGCAATTTAATGAATCAATGTTTAGGCAAGTCAAAAAATGTGAATCCAAAGGCTAAATGTCTTCAATAAAACCGGGTTATATAATCCATTGAAGTATGAAAACCGATCAAAGGACATTGCCGATCATGTAAAGATCAATAAAAGATGGGCGTAATATGCATAATGACACAAAAGGTATTGGCAGTCGAGAAAATGATCGAAATGTGACCTTGAAAGGAGAAATCTTCATGCTTACAATTGTGAAGACTTAGCGAAGATAGGCGTGCGGAAAGGCGCAAAGAATAAAATCATCGTTCTTTTGAAAATTGCAACGAAAAATCAATGTTTGTGAAACATTGGTGTAGGCAGCTTATGAGACAATAAAAAATGTGAATTGGTTGCCAACAGCTAGTCAGAGTGCTTCCAAAACATAGAAGAAAACATCATAAACGTAATCAAAATAGTCGTGAATGGAACTGTAAAGGTGACATAATCAGTCAAGAGAAATGAGAATGGTTCCCATGTGTCGTGAATGAAACACATTTGTAATATGTCCTCAAATAGTTTTTCAAATGATACCATGACCAATCATCAAGACAACCATAAACAATCCTTGTAGTTGGTATCTTTCCACGATGTTTTCGTATACACCTCGTCATCAATGAGTTGAAAGAAGAGGAACTAACAAAAGGTTGAGGATACCTGAAAGGAAGACAATGTTATCTCCAATAATATGTTGAGGATGTTGATATGTGGAGGATGCAGACCTTGTAGTTGTTATTGAAGAGTCTATTGCTGCCAAAAACTCTGATTCTGGTGCTGAAGAGTCTGATAATGGAAACTCTAATGTTGAAGTTGGTGTTGAATATGGTTTTGAAATATTTGAAGCTATATCAATAAGATATGTAGGTGGTGGCTACTGAAACTCAATAATGGAAGAGTCATATTGTGTGATGGACTCTTGTTATTGAAAAAATTGAGTTTTAATGGCTGAAATATCAAGACAACTTGCTACTGACAATGAAATCCCAACAAAACCAAGTCTGGATTTTATTGGTGTCATCATAGGCTGAATTGGATGTACAATCCCCTATCCATTCTTACCAATTACACCACCATAATATCCCATCTTATGCATCAATTGTGACCCAAAACCATGAGTGTGCAAATCAAAAGTTATTGAAGGAAGATCAGTAGTTCTTAGAAATGCAACAACATTAGAAGCAAGAGAGTAGATATTTCTACAAACAAGAAATAATATCGTCCTTCTCTTTTAAATAAGCCAAAAAATGCTCATTGAGAGGAGTGAATGTGTCCTCCATCTCATTAATACGGGTGGTCCAAGTATCAACATGAGCTTCTTGATCCTCCACTAAACTCCCAATGAATCCAGAATCCCTAGAAAAATAGGTACACATGTTTTGAAGACAATTATTGGATCTATCTTGTTCACCTCGAAGTTTGCTAATTTCTTTGACAATTTTTAGATTCATACTTTTAAGGGTCAATACAACTACATATTTTTCCCCCGTTACAACTATTCTCTCCCAACTGAATTTGAGAAACCCATAAAATTTTACTCTCAATATGCAAGTAAAAAAATTAAGAAATCATTGCAGAAAGGGCACATCAAATGGAAAATTTCTACCACTTTTAGGAGGCGATATTTCGACTTCTTTTATGAGAAAACGATAAGGAATTTTTGCAAACAATTGAAAACGCACTTGCAAAATGGGTCGATTTACTTCTCAAAAGGGATGTTTCCTCAGAAAGTTAAAATTTTGGGAGAAATAATTGTCGATAGGTACGACCATGAATTCATATTAGTTTCAGGAGGCCATCTTCCATCTTCCTTTCTGAGCAAACAATGAGGAATTTCTCCAAACAATTAAAAAACCACTGGAAAAATGGGTCAATTTACTTCTCATGAGGGATGTTTCCTAAAAACGTTAACATTTTAGGAGAAATCATCGTAGAAAAGTACGACCATAGATTCATATCAGTTTCAGAAGGCGATCTTTCGACTTCTTTTCTGCGAAAAATGGTGAGGAATTTGGCCAAATGGTTGAAAACCCACTTTCAAAATGGGTCTACTTACTTCCTACATGGTCGTTTTACTCAGAACATTAATATTTTTGGATAAATCACTACAGAAAGGTACAACCATGGATTTTTCTAGCCAAAACTCCAATTTTACTTATTCTCTGGCTTGTATGGCTTGCTCCAAGAATATTATCTTTGGCACCATGTCAATTTTTCATAGAAACATGCACAATAGATCTATCTAAATAAATTACAAAAAACTCTTATCAAGAAAGGACGAGAGATTTAATATGGAAGAATGAGAAAATATATTCACACTACTCCAATGAGTCGATCAATGATCGAATGATTGATATATATCATGAATATGATACAATGAATGACTATAATACACTCATATATAGGAAATACCAATCCATAATTATGAAAATAATACAATCAATTAGCTTTCCTCAGGAATGCATGCATGCATAATAGTGATGGTCTAAATAGAAAGTCTAAAATTGAGCTAGTCAGTTAACTTCCAATGAACTAGTTTGTTACGAGGAAAATCTCTCTATGGCTAGGGTAAAACACAACAGACAGAAATGACTACAAAAATAAACTCAATTTTCAAGTATGCTATATAAACAAATATGCTAGCAAGACAAGATAAAACTCCTACCTCGTCCAGACATTTGATGAAGTCTACCGTTGAGCGGTTGAACCAAAACAATATATCTGCAACTAGTCCTCAACAACCAAGCAAAGAAAGCATATGGTGATAATAAATGATGTTATCACATTCAATAGCATAATCCATTAATAAACATGAAAAATACGCCCATGGATTAATAATTCAAATATTTGCAAGATATCAATTGGACGGGAAAATTGTATTTTTATTAATATATGATCAACAAAAGTGAAAATGTTAAAAACTTCTGTGTCGGCACGGTTCGGAACCCAGAAACCAAGTTCCTTCCATCTAGGCCTCCACCACTTCAATCCTCCACCAAAAGAAATCTCAAAGAAGTGAGACAATAGAGTTCTCAATCAATAAGGGAAGGGCTTGGGGGATGAACACTGTGTTCAAACTTAAAGGACAAATGGATGCAGACTCAATATGAAGTAAATAATTTCTCCAGACTAACTTTTCTCTCAAAGTTGAATTCTTCTCCTCCTTTCCATATCTTGGAATTGGCCCATTTATAGCCTTCAAATGCAACTCAAGGATCGAGTTGTAATGTTTCTAGTATATGGAAGGCCAAGGATCATATATCTCCTATTGTGACATGGAAACCTAACACGAATTTTCATTTTTGGGAAAAAATCTCGATGTATGCAAGATGTAGTGGTGCAGCCTGCATATACGGATGTTGTATAGTAGGAAAGGTGCGTACATGTGGAAAAATGTGTATTTTTAGCTCTGAAATTTACAAACAGGGATGGAAATTCTGCATAGGAAAATGGAAAATGTCCTTCTGTGCAATATTTCATAGGGTGAGTCAAATATTTCTATAACAAATTCCCCCTAATGTGTGAGGTCATAGGAGTATCTATGATGGCCGAAATACATTATAAATAACTCAGAAGTGGACTGATGGGGAATGAGCTGGAAGAACTAGTTTCTCATTACATTATGCATTGACTTTACATACATGGTTGCTAATAGAATTACACTGCATATCCATGTGAAAATATACCAAACAATTGTATGTGGCCACGAATAGGAAAATACAAATGTGGTTACATGCCAAAGGCTTTCATAGTCATGAACAAGGCCCAGTAGAACTAGTCTCAAAATCAATATGAAGATATCTGTATACAATGGAGTACAATATGATATCCCATGATCACTGAAGTCATATAGGTACTGGTCCAATGAAAAGGAAGCAACAACTCATGAAAGCTACGACCACATACTGATGTCTTCAAGTCTTCTACACAATCCGCCAAGGGTGCAAGTCTACATTATGTGAATAAAGGAGTTGAGGTCGAACATAATGAGACATTGTTTGATTACCGGTCATTGAGGTATACCGTTAACAAACACAAGATATCCTATTGATAATGAAAGTAGGTATCAAGTAACCGAATACATTCTTACAAGTGTGAATAAAGGATTCGATGTCGAGAACCTAAAGAATCCATTGATCATGATACATTGATGTATTCCCAATTATTGATAGCGAGAGAGTCTTCCACTAATGACTGCAAGCTTCAAGGTACTCATAAGACACTAGGTCCTATTTCCAGAATAGATGATCTGAATTCGATGGAAGGAGACCCACTGAAAGGAGAGAATTATGGCATCTCTCATCATTCAACATGAAGTACAAAATAAGAGCTTCATGATTTTGAGGAAATTAGATGAAGAACATGTTCATGAACCAACAACTTTGTGCATCTTTCACATGTGCCAAGTGCAAGTGGTACACAAAAAATACCCTATGAATAGCAGCCAATGAGAAAAACTACTGACAATGGAAAGGAAACCTAATGACATCCAAGCAACTGCATGAATCCCAATGTGTGAATATATGTCTTGTCATCGAACACAAGTGAAACCACCCAGTCAACAACCAATGATTAAATGTTGATTGCTCGGTTCAAGGTTACCTACCAATGATGAAAGTAGGACCAGGGTGAGTGATATGACTACAATATCATATGATTATGAGACAAACTAAGGGTCTGGCCGACATGAAAATTAAAGAGTTCTAAGGAATGGTCAACGCAGGTTGATAAACCTTCTTTAAACAAGAGCATGAGACATATGGAAGACTCCAACATCATATAATCAATGATGAAACTATGAGATGCAAGAGGCATCGATGAAATTATCCATAGGGATTGGAAGAGTAATCGGTCGGTAGAGAAGACTCTATAACGATCTCATCTTCCTAAGGCCAAGCTAAACCCAAAATTATGATGACAAATGGACTCAATAAATTTGTGCTCTATTCAAAGATGACATGACTACTGCCAATATAGGATACTACTCCCTTCCTGCCCATATTGTTTTTGTTTTTCATAGACAAATGAATGCTATCATATAGAGGAGAAAACGAGTGTCGCAAGTAAGAAAAACTAGTTCCAATAGTGGAGAATACCTATTCTCAATGCAAGGAGATGCATGCGGGAGATGGACACTCAAGGGAATGTTCCCTTCTAGGTATAGGGTGTCAAATTGCAAAGGATATAAACAAGTCTCTTCTTGGTTAAGGATGCAAAAATTGTTGAGGCAAACGGTTTTTAACACAAAGAGAAAACTGACTATAGGCTCAATACAAAAAGAAAGGGCATGAGATGAAATCACAACTTAGCGCCAAAAAATGTCCTTTTTCATGACATTTAGTCTCTTGGTGTGAAAAAGGGATAAACTTGTGCCAAATAGACGTCCTTTCAAATCCAATTTACAAGCGTGAAAGAGACAAGTTCATTCGGCAATATTTTCACTTTTTGAAGACGAGTTGGAAAAGGGATTAAATTAAACTTAGTTGGGAGTCCTCAAGGTATAAAGAAGTATGTTTATGAGTGAGAAATGAGGCTCATCATAAAGTCATGTACTAGCTATAAGTGACTCCCAGTCCTATGGAAAAAATCTCGGCATGGGAATCAAATGAAGGAAAGGATCTAACTAGGGTCCCCATGTTTAGTAAGTCTCTACCACTTGATAAAGATATGTCTTATAGAAAATGGAAGGTTTTGTGTCGCACCAAATTGGTTTGTACCTAAGGAATAAAAGTGACAGTTATAGGACGATGCAAAAATGCATGATGGAATGGATACCTATACTATATGTTGGGTAGTGAAAATACCTGACTGTGGTTATGAACGACCAACATAATATTGAAATACTCAAGAATCCCTGGTGAAAACTACAAAAACCAACTCAATCCACTTTTGTATTAGTCCATTAGGTGAAAAATGACTCAAAACTATAGAAAGTGGGTAAAAATTGTTATAAATAGTAACAAAACAAAAAATTACTATGCCATTTTGATTTTTTACCCAAATAGTGAAAATTGGACCAAAATACCTCTAATCTTCAACTAGTGATTACGGGAGCGTCATGCAACGAACTTAGAAACTGTCTAGACTAGGGAATTGCTCTTTCCCTCCTCTTCCTTTCTAGTGGATTAAGTTTTTAAATTAGGTTTCAAATTTTGAGTAAATTAGGGTGAAAATTGGTTAACTCAGTGTACACGGGCTACCATTCATCGGGTCGCGTATACATGAGGTTATGCGTGCCTGTGAAAACTACAGGGCAAGTATATTGAGCCCTATATGTGATTGTAAACAAACCATCCTGCGTATAATTCTGCAATCAATAATTTCTATGGTTTATAACTCAAATTTTGACTTTTATCTGGCAGGATGGTCCTAGAATGGAGGGAAAGGGAGCACAAGGAGGTATATGTTGTTATGGATAGATATTCATGGGCCCAAATGGACTTGAAAAGATGTGGCTTATACAAATTTTGGGCACTCAAAGGGACGAGGGCCCAGGTGAGGTTTATTTATATGCTTGTGGATTACTGGGATCCTCACAGTGAAATATTCAACCTCGATGGGAAACCATTGAGGATTGAAGTAGAGGATATCCACTTTTTTATTTTCTTATCGCATCGGGGTGAGGTCGTAAACCTAAAATCATGGGGATCATGGAGAGGAATGAATATAGAGCATTACATAGATTCTCACTATCTAGTAGGGACTCCGAAGGTCAGGATTCAACTTCCCATCTGAGCGATAAACAATAAGAGCCTCAAGATTATTGTCCTCATGTTGACAAAGATCATAGCATCAGCTTCACTACACCAGGGATCGAGGCCGCTCATGTTCTATGTAGTAGAGTGCTTGAGATCCATAGTATATGATTGGTGTACCTTACTATTGGATAATATGGAGAGCTAGTTGACAGAGTGCAAATAGGGTAGCAAGTGGAACTTCAGATTTGCCTCTATCTTATGCAGTTTTTTCTTTGAGAAGGTTCTAAGTTTGAAACCTAGAGTTGAGATTATTCCGAGAGGACCTCACGGTCCAGTCATGGCATAGTGGACCAAGGTAATGAGATGGAAAAGGGGAGGTAGGGTGCCCACACCCTACAATGAGGATTTCTTCTAGTGGTGGAAGTAACCCATAATTGCTCTGAATGGATACCACTATGAAAGGATCGACTTTAGAGGGGACCCTGACATGCCACTCCCACCAAGGACCACCTACGGGGACATAGGTATGTCAAATGTTTTTAAATATTTCATTTTTGTGTATTTTTTTGGATGATTCTTAAGTAATAACTAGACACTTGTGTAATGCAGACGTGGGTCCATGATGGTCATACGATCTTCCCCGACATCGTCAAAGGAAGTGGGGAGACGAGGTAGCAAGAGGAGAAGATGAGATAGCCCTTCAAAACGTGCAGGGAAACCTATCTCGTTTGACTCATAGGATTCCGATAATTTAGGTAGAGGATCTGTCAGAAGCCATACAACGACAAGGGGTTGGTGCACCTAGAGCTTGGGTGCAAATCTTTCGGTGTCTCAGAAATGCAGTAGTTTGTTACCATGACACACATCCGGTGCCATAGGCGTATATGTCGTGTATCTTGTATTAATGGTCATATATGTGTATTGAGGGTGTTAGTCCCAATTTTGTACTATAAACATCATATTTTTTGAAATATATATAAAACAAGGATCTTTGGCTTTACTTATATTTAAAATGTGTACATTGATGAGATGGTTTTCTTTTCTTTAGTTATGTGACAAATGCCAATATAAAATGAAATTAGCATATGTATTGGATACATTAATAGAACTCCTAGGAATGTGATAATAAGTAATAAAATCAAACTGTCGTTCTAAAAGATGTACCCATAGGAATCGTTGTAGTAAAGTAGGATCACACACGCGGTAACTACCATTCAAATGAAATATTACTAATGGGGAATCCAGGTGAACCTCTAAAGAGAGAATACCATGTGATATAGCATCGCACAAAAGTTCTATAATGACACTATATTTGACCACATTATTCATGAATGGCCATACACATACACCACCTGAAGACACGAGTAGACCCTCGTGTGAGTAAACCACCCAAGCAGTAGAATCCAAGTTTTGTGTATGACTATTGGCTCTGTTTACGAATCCTAGGTAGACTGAAGACTTCATTGACATCTGTCAACCAAGGGAAAACTCGATCAACAAGATGAAGATGAAAAAAAAAAGGAAAATATATATACACTAAATTACATTAGTATACAAAGAGTTCTACCCAATCTTGGGGCTCAACCGTAATATATTTTCAAGTAGATCCCATTCCTGGGCTCGACCAACATGTTCCCTTCATAATATTATAACTCATAGGCCCCTTTTTCTAAGACACGTCACATGATATAGGGACCATGCCACATGGGTTTAAACTTGCCTGCCCCTAGTGGTTCTTTGTCTTGATCATATAAGAGGACCAAGCCACCCTCAGCATACAACCAAGGACAAACAAACTTATCATATTGGACCTTGACACATCTTTTGTTTGCCTCGATAGCTGTAGAGGCATCTTGACGCTACTCGTCAAGACTCTCTAGGTGTACAAGGCGTCGCTCGAGATCAAAAGTTCCAGGTAGGAGCGTGACTGCCAACTTAAAAGAAGGGATTTCACATTCAATAGGTAGTATTGACTCGAGACCGTGTACTAACTAGAAAGAGGAAAAAATGGTGGCAGTCTTGACTAAGGTTTGGTATGACTAGAGCACGGGATATAACATAATGTGTCAGCCAAACTTTCTCTGGCTGATAATTTTTGGCAAAATGGTCTTGAAAGACTTATTGACAACCTCTACCTACCCATTTTTCTAGGGGTGATAAGGATAAGATTGGACATGTTTAAACCCCAACTTATATGCTAGTTATTCTATCATTTCATTTTGAAAGTGATTGCCATGATCAGTGAACATCTCACTCGGGATATTGAACTAGGCGATAATTTGATTGAATAGGAAGAAGGCAACAATCTTCCCATCAGACTTAAATGTAGACATGGACTTGACCCACTTAGTAAAGTATTCGATGACCATGATAACATGTTGATGCCCCCCAGCCGATGTTGGGTTGCAATCCACAAAGTCCACCTACCACTTGGTGAAGGGACCAATGGTAATGACTGGGTGAAGAGGGGATGGATGCGAGTGCATTTTCTGAGTGAACAGTTGGCAAGGGTGATACTTCTTAACCTATTCAACACAATATTTAAATATTTATGGCCAGAAATAACCGACTCACAAAATGTTCTGGGTTGTCACAAGCCTAGATAGATGACCACCACAAGCCCCAATGCGGCAATCATTTAGAACTGACTCGACTTCCCCATGATTTAAACAACAACGCAATATATTTTCTATTCCTTAGCGATACAGAGTGTCGTCGATGATGGTATAATTCATATCTTAGTATATTACATGCCATCGGTCATCTCGCAAGAGATTTTGAGGGAACTTCAAAGTTTGAAGATAGAGAATGATGTCCCCATACCAGGGGTTGGACGATGAGACAAGGAAAATGTGTTCATCTGCAAATGACTCAACATGGATAACATCCTCATCTAATTGTGGAAAGTCATATATTAACTCCGCGAAGACTAGTGATTTCTTGGATTTCCCAGAAGCGAAATTGAGATGAAATTCTTGTAAAATGACAATCCATTTATTATATTTCCCCCCTATGATATGCCTAGTAAGGACGTATTGAAATGGATTGACATTGACCACCATAGTAGTCTTGCAAAGAAATATATAATGATGTAAATGTTGGACTGCATGAACAACAACCAAAGCTAGCTTTTCAATGTGAGAATAATTAATCTCAAGACCGACTAAGTTTCGACTAAGATAGTAGATAACATGATCATGGAGATCATCATCCTCCTGAACCAAAACCATACTAATCGTCTCCTTGGACACGAAGATATAAATAAATTAATCCCTACTATAGTCAAGATACTTCAACAGAGGCATCGTGTTATCCACAATTTTGGTCATCCTGATGATAGTATGATGATGTTATGATGATGGAAAATCAAGCTCTTCACTAAGAATACTTTCCTGAGAAAAGTTACAGTGGTCTGCTTCTAGAAATCATGTTTTTGAAGAGGTTCACAGGCTACCTATATACTTCCCTGCGAGAATGCCTGATTCTCGCAGGCTACATTAAGCTGGAGTGTGAGGGGTTCGCATTGTACCTGACTTCTAGGGTGCGAACATCTTATTAAAGAGGAAAAAGATAAAGTTCTCGAGCCTTCTAGAAGGGAATCTTCGAGAATTATGAGTTGGCTAGAGAATGGTTATCTAAATACTGGTTTTCCTGATATCTTGGGATCATTTCCTATCCAAGTAACTAATCTATCTTCTCCTATATATTGAGGAGATTTCTCATGGAAAAGGTTAAGAAGCAAGAAGAAAACTAGCAAGAGATTTATTGGAGAATTAGTGCAAGACTGTATGGAGGACTGATGCTACAACAGCTAGAGACTACAACAAAGTCATCAAAAGTGGTTGATTTTTTTCATGCATGAGAAAGTGTGTGTGTCAGAGCTAGGAGCCATCGAAAGGAGATCTACAACATCAAGGCTCAGGTTGTAAGTTTCACTTTAAATTAAATCAATACAGTAATATGTCCCTTTCCCATAAAGATGATGTCACTTTATTACATAATTCCTTGATCATATGTATAGACTAGCCATTGAATATATTAATCTGCCTTTACTTCGATTGGTTTGTACAGTTGTGATCTGAACGGGACAAGAGAATTGGAGTGAAGCTTGTAACAATAGAGATATAAGGAAAGCATTCATAAGGTATGTCTATATTCCTTATCTCTTAGTTCATTCAATAGGTTAGATCTAGAGAAAGTGTATTATTCTGTCCCGTTTTGTTCTAGATCCAGGTGGATCTAGGGAGATTGGTTTGTGTCGGCACTCACAGATTTATCCAGAAACAAAATTGGCGACTCCACTGGGGACCTATTCCCTTTTATTTTATGGTTCTTTGAATTTCCTGTGGCCATTTGCTCTATTTTATTTTTTCTCCTGTTTTGTCAGTGTCTGAGTCCTCAAGATATCCTGAGAGACCTTCTGGGTCTATAAGCCAGTTTGAATTTTTCTTGCATTTTCAAATTTTTATTATCTTCAGGAGTTCTCACACTGTGTTCATTGACAGTCTGCGAGAACCAGTCAGGTTCGCACCTTTCATATAGGGTCCAGTGCGAACACCTCACACCTTGCTTCAAAGTGGCCTGCGATAACACTATCTTCTCGCATTGTGTTACATTGCTTGCCTGCGAGCAAGATTTTTGAAAATTTTGAATTTGAGTTTTGACTTTTTCAATTGCTCAGAACAGTTGAATTGTGTCTTTTTGGCTTATTGGGTCATTGACTTATGCATCTCTTGCTGTAGTTTGCTTGCTGGAACAAATTTAGGGTTTCTAGGTCTTTCTTGTTCTTGGTAGCTTGACTTTCGTTTCTTGGCTCTGTTTGGCATTTTCTTTCTCTCTGACTTCTGGAGTTGAGTGTGTCTAATTGGATGAGAACCAATGATTGGTAGAGAGTCAAGTGCTTGGTGTTTTCTCTTTTGCTTGGTGGCTCGAAAGAACGTTTTTCATTTGAATTGGGAAGACTCATTGGTTTGCATTTTGTTTTTACTTTCATTGAAAGAATTGGTTAGGTTGTTATTGTTTGGTTCTATATGATTTGGTTTTCTTTTCTCATTAATCAAAGTTCCTCTTGGAAAGTGAACAACAAGTTTTCTTTCAAGATTTTGTTTTTTTCATTTTGAAAACATTGAAAAATCAAATTTTAGAGTTTATTGAAGTGTTTGAAAAAGACATTTAGAAATTTCTCATTGATAAATGATTGTTTGCATTAACATCTGAAAGGAAATTGAGCATTACATTATAGTGTTGAGTTGATTCAGAAAATTTTCCCTCTCTCCCATAACTAGGATTCATGGAATGAAAAGAATTATGTTTCATCATTATCCTGGCATTATTTGGGTCAGAGTCATACATCATGAGTTTCACTCCCGTTACCTTTGAGTAAACAACAGCTTTTAAAAACATTGCGTGATCTTAAAATTGATCTAGTAACTTTTTCTAGGGCTCTTTTACACCAATATATTATCTAGGCTAGTGCTTTGGAGTAGGAAGAGAGACACACTCTCCAAAAGCTCAAAAAACACACAATAGAATCTTGAGTTAGGGAGTGTTAAAATCCGTTTGCAGCATATTGTCCTGGGACGCCCTTCTAACACAAGGTTCAAGCACTAGGTCGCATTGGTGTTGGCAGAGTTACTAACCCTTCTTTGTTGACATCGGTGTAGAGATTGCACGTATTACGGGGATCACTCCGAGGTATACCCACAATTATGAGTGGAAGCCTTTGAGTTGGTTTCAGGCTAGATACCCTGCCCTTGTGTGTGGATTGGACTGATGACTATTCCCCCAGGTTGTACTATTGTTTGTGGTGACCTTAGTGGCCT
>SNQJ01S0026621.1:24329-36222 GCA_010110895.2 Picea sitchensis
GCATACTAAAGAAATACACTTTTACCTAACGACATATTAGACCAAGTAGATCTTAACTAACTCCTAAGTGTCTAAATATCCTAACAGATTTCACCAAGAGATTCAACAGAATGTATAGTAAAATAACTGTAGAAATAAAACCTACAGAGACATCTTCCCAAATCACTTATGCCAACTCATTTGATTCTGAAGTTTGTTTTCTACTGAGAGAGAAAAGGTATGATACACTTTCCTTGATGCAAGATGTTTCCCTTGAAGTTGAGTCAAATATCTTAGCTTCTCATAAGTTAAAGGGAAATGCTGATAGAAAAAGGCAAAAGGAAGAAGCCTCTTCCTCATCATTTCAAAATCCCAAGATAGACATATTGGCTAAGATGTTAGATCCATTAACCTCAGAAATGTCGAAGTTAAAAATTGAAAATAAGTAGCCTGCCAAAGGTAAAGGCTCCTATGAATACCCTCAAAGAAATCCAAATCAGAATCCTAATACTTTCAGGAGGAATAATCAACAAACAAAGATTTTGAGAAGAGAGAGAAATCCCATAGAAGATTAGAAGGTAAGAGCCCCTCTCCAAAATACTTTGATGGATGAAGATGAAGATGATTTTCCAGAAGAAGAAGAAGATAATATTCCTTGTGTTGGAGATGATGCAGGGAAATCTTATTTGACACAGGATGATTATGAAGAGGCATTAATGACTGAACAGATAAATGAAATTGTTGTTGATAATGGTGTTTTTCAAACCAATGATGGGAACAAATACAATCTAAGATCTAAGTCTAATACTACCAAGCAGAGTGCACCAGCTCCTCCTTCCCAGAAAATAGTTGTCCCTGCCAAGCCACAAACTCAAAATATTAGGTTCTTGATGAGCAACCAATTGCTTTGAAAACCCCTTCAAAGGAAAATGCACCAGCTCCTCCTCCCAAGAATATTGTTGCCCCTACCAAGAAACAAATTCAAAAAGAGAAGATTTCTTTAAAATCCCCTTCAACTGAGGTAAAAATTTCTGATAAAAATTCTTATTCTTTCAATTTTGAAGATGAAATACAGAAGATCAAAATCCCCATCCCTTTGGTCAAGTTAATGAAAAATGAGTCGTTCAAGAAATATATCCTCAATATTATTGATCCCAAATCCATATCTCCCTCTGCTAATATTCTCAATATATATGATGACAATCCCACCATTGTCTTAGGTCAAATGATAGAGGATAGAGATGAAAGATTTCCACCTTTTTATATCTCTCTAAACATTCATGATAACAAATTGCATAATTTCCTGCTAGACTCTGGAGCTTCTCACAATCTAATGCCAAAGGAAGTTATGGATGAGCTTGGATTAGTCATTACTAAAACTTACCATGATATTTTCTCATTTGACTCTAGAAAATTTAAATGTCTCGGGATGATCAAAGACTTGGCAGTGACTTTAACTCAAGCACCTATGAAAACTATGCTCATGGATATAGTTGTAGTAGACATACCACCCAAATTTGGATGTTTGTTATCAAGAACATGGATGAAGAGGTTAGGAGGAACTCTTCAAATTGACCTTTCATATGCTACTATTCCTATTTTTGGAGCAGTAAACAAGAGACTTTACAAAGAGTCACAACTTGCTTACATTATCAGTGATGAACAAAATCCAGCCAATCATCTTATTTACTCAGTTGACATAGGTATGGGAACTTGCATCTTACAGTTCGATGATTCCCTGATGGATTCAATGTTGCTTAATAAGCCTACAATTCAATCCACATAAGTAGTAGAACATTACCTTTAGACAATGTTCTTTGATGGAGCTTGTACTAGATAATTAGCTGGAGAAGGGGTAGTATTCATGTCACCTTCAAAAGAAACTACTCACTTGTCTTTTAAACTTGATTTTAAGGTGACCAACAACATTGCAGAGTATGAGGCATTGCTCCTAGGATTAGATGTAGCCAAGGAGATGAAGATTCAGAAATTGTAGGTATTTGGAGATGCAGATTTAATAATTGAGCAGGTGAACAAATCCTTCCAGGCCAAACATGTTAGGATGAAAGCCTATAGGGATGAAGTGCTAAGGATGATTGCTTCCTTTACAGATTTCAAGATTTCATATGTACCTAGAGCTGTGAATGAATTGGTTGATTTATTGGCTGTTTCAGCGTGTGCTTTTATACCTCCTCTACCCCCCAAAGTGAATTATGAAATCCAAGTGAGGTATAGGCCCTCTCTCCCTGATAATGTGAAGTTTTGGAAAGTATTTGAAGTTGATGCAGAGTTAACTAGATTTCTTGGAGTGATTGATGAATTTGCAGATCTACAAATTGATTTGGAAAATGAGCATGATGAAATAACAGAGAAACATAAGTTCAAAAGTAAGATCGGAGCACATGAAATTATTCAATTGTCCACCAATAGAATTCCTAAAGGTTTGGTCCCTTTAGAGAGATTTTTTTATCATAATGACATTTTCGTTAGACTAGAAGAGAAAGAGGAAGATTCTGATGTGCTCCAGTTTAATGTAGCAAATGAAAAAAACCCTAAGTATGTTAATCTAGCTTCTCATTTGATTGATAAACAAAAATATGAATATAGTGAGTTGTTAAAGGAATGTTTTGATATATTTGCATGTAAGTATAGTGATTTGAAGACATACAATACAGATATTATTCAACATAAAATTCCTTTGAACAAAGACACAAAACCTTTCAAAAAGAAACTCAGATCATTCAGTCCAATGTTGTTGCCTATTATGGAGAAGGAAATCAAAAAAATGTTGGATGCCAAGATCGTCATCCCTCTTAGATACTCTGAATGGATTTCTAACCTTGTTCTTGTTAGAAAGAAAAATGGTGAGATTAGATTATGTGTAGACTTCAGGAATCTAAACAAATGCTCTAAAAAAGATAATTACCCATTGCCTAAGATGGAACATATTATGCAGAAAGTTTCGGGAGCTAGTGTCATGTCATTCATTGATGGTTTCTTAGGATATAACCAAATTGAAGTCCATCCAGATGATAGGGAAAAAACAACATTTACTACACCATGGGGTATATTTATGTACAAAAAAATACCATTTGGACAGATGAATGCAGGAGAAACATTCTAGAGGGAAATGGATATTTCATTCATGGGGGAAAAAGAAAAATTTGTCTTGATTTAACTTGATGATATTACAGTTTTTTCATACATCCATGAAGATCACTTGAAACATCTAAGAAAGACTTTCTTGAAATGCAGAAATTATGGTATTTCTTTAAATCCCAAGAAATCCCATTTTGCACTCAGAGAAGGCAAGTTGCTTGGGAATATTGTTTTTGTAGATGGAGTGAAGATCGATCCAGCAAGAGTAGAGGAAATTCAAAAATTGTCTCTCCCAAGATCCACCAAAGATATCCAATCTTTCCTTAGAACCATAAATTTCATCAGGAGGTTTATTTCAAATTTTGTTGATCTTACCAAATATATTACATGCATGTTGAGAAAAGATTTTGAAGTAAAGTGGACAGAAGAAGCTAGGGATTCTTTTGAGTCTATCAAAAAAACTATTATGACAACCCTTGTCTTAATTAGCCCGAATTCTGGTAAATATTTTTATATTTTCTCATTTGCCTCTAATGATACAATTGCAACAGTGTTGTTATAGAAGAATGAAGATGGACACGAGCAACCAGTAGCATTTTACAGAAAAGTTTTGAGAGATGCTGAAATTAAATATGAACCAATTGAAAATCAGGCCTATGCACTAATCAAATCACTCAAAGCTTTAAGGATCTATATACTACATGCCAAGGTAATAGCATATTGTTAACGGACGAAATTGACCATCCGTCAACTTAAAGAGCAAGTCTGGTTCGGGGTTGTCTAAATAACCCAAGACGTTTGGTGTAACTTGTTCTGACGGGTTTAATGGCTCCGTTGGCCAATCTCAAAGTCCTAGAAGAAACAAATAAAATAAATAAAAGAGATGAAATAACTAACTAATTACTAAACACACTATATATGTACATATGTTCAATTGTAACTATAGTAGTTGTATTTAAGCAGAAGATATACAAGTCTCATTTATTTATGTGATTTACAAGATGCAAGTTTTAATAGAAACTTACAAAAATAGATGTGAAAAATGATTGCTTCTAGGAAGCAGATAAAGAAAGCATATAAAAATATTTATTGTTTTTCTTTTATAAATTTAAAGAGTCTTGCAAAAAAGTTAATGAAACATGAACATGTGGATAGTCAAAGTTGAACCATACATTGTAGTTTCAATAATATGCAAATGACATAAAAATACAACAAAGCTATCATGTCAATGAATTAGTAAGGTGTATCCAAGCATCTTCATGAGTGATTAACATCCAACTTCCATGTTCAAGAGAGAAATCTGCAATGAACCGTATGATTGTTCTAAATAAATTCAGAACATGTGTTGGAAGCTTAGGTTTTAATGACAAAAAAGGAAACAAAAACATAAACCTATGATCTCATAATTATACATGATTACAACAAGATAAATATGGAAGCAATCTATGCATTTTATCATTCAATTTAAAATTCAAAGATAAATCTCATTATTTAAATCAAATATATAATCACAACATTTGTATATTGATGAAGCAAATGACGGATGGTATTTATAATATAAACCTCCTACACATCACAGATCATTTAATCTAAAGATATCAGAACTGCACATGTAACAGGATTAAAAAAACATAAATAACAACATTATAAACAAAAGGCTAAAGCCAAAATGCATATATGTTGTTATATTAAGTTTTTGGAATCACTTGTCCATTATGTAGTCCTGGAAGAATTGTTTTGGATAATAGACTTTAAAGATTGGAAAAATTAATATATAAATGATAATAATTAACCATGTATTGATAAAAAAGACTAAAGCTATTTAAATCAATGCATAATCAATTATTCAAAGAATATGAATATATTATAATGAAAATGAAACCATTTTACTTACAGGACAAAAGCCATTAAGCAACCTGGAATTCCATATTCTTCTTTGAAAATATTTGTCCATTCTCCCAAAGATTCCAGCCATCCATTACTCCATTTAAAAAAAAGTCTACAAAAGAAACAATATACAAAAGAGAAAGGATTAAAATCCTCCTCTCCAATTCTTCTATCCATTGGCTCTGATCTTTCTCATATATTTATAAAATGAATGAATAGTCTGGGCATCACTATTAATTTCCGCCACCTGAAATTTGCCTCTAAAAGAGATCCAAATATCTATCAAATAGTGCATGTTTTGGGGAAAATATCTACGTGGAAGGTAAATGGGTCCATTTTGGTTCTGGTTTTTCAACCATTTCTTCACATTCCTCATGGTTTGGCTGCAAGCAATTCTGCAAAATCACCTATCTGATCTTCATGCCTTAACAAATTTTATCTGTTGTTGCTCATAAAATTATTTGTAGCAATCCAAAATTATTTTTGGATCAATCATATTGAACATATTTGGATAATAAAATCAAGCCATGATCAGTTCTATATCAAATATTTGATAATAGAAACCCGTGAAACAAAAAGAAACCTAAATTAATAACCTAAAAATTGTGAATAAAACAAAATCTAGAAAAATAAAAAATGAATTTAAACTAACTATAACTTATAAACAAACATTATTTATAATTTTTTTTCAAATATGATCTAGAAGCTTCAAGTTAATGAAGAAAAAATATTAATTTTAGTTTTTTACAAAATCAAACAAATGATAGATAATTCTTTTATTATTATTATTTTGAAATGAGATGCAAAATAAAATAAAAAAGAATTTAATTAATTAACATCACCAATCGATTTCATGAAAATAAGAAACCAACCAATATATTATTTGATAAAGTATTGAATACATTATTCAAAATAGTCAAACTTGCTAATGAGCAAAAGAATGAACACATAATTATAATTTAAACAAAAGTAAACATTTGATAAAAAATAAAGTTTTTGTTTAAATTGAGATTTTTGTGTTTGTTTCAAACTTTTGACATATACTCCTGTAATGAATGTCTCATAATATAGTGAATGTCTTAAGTTTGTCTCAAAGCAAGCCAAGGTATGGAACTATTTGAAAAGGTTGATTCTGTAGCTCATTATAATTATCAAGATTTGAATGGGGGCCCTTTAAATTTTGTAAAACTTTAGGGGGAGTTGTTGGGGCCCAACAAATGGTGACTTACTGGGTGAAGCAGTTATCTCTGATCTGGTAATATTTCGTCTTAAGAAGAAAATAATAAGACTTGAAAAATGATTTAAGCTCCCTGGAATAAATTCACTCTGAGACCATATAGTATTAGGATAAGCTCAATGTTATAACCAAAAAATAGAATTTTCTTTGCAAAGGATTATAACCTGAAATAATGTCTTAATCAAAGAGTCACGATGTTAATAAAATAAATTCAATACCGTTGATGGAGCCACTGCTGCCAACAGGCATCCATAGCCTCGAGAGGGATGTCATTTAACCCACTCAAATGCTTTAATCCCATCCAATAGTTGTATCCACATGATGTATACTTCCATAAAAGCTAATTTAAAAACATATACCTACTACCTCTCGACCCGACATTGCTTCATTGCCAGCAGGCCTGTTCAGTACCCCGACGAAGTTGTCTTGGTATCATGTGTGTATTTATCCACTTCCAACGAGCCTATTCAGTACCCCGATGGGTTTACACACACTTACCACACATAAGTGCTTTCAACCCTCTTATTCCACTTTTAAAAAATAATACAATTATAGATTTCTTCATGACAAAGAGAGCGAGGTGATACTGGAGGTTAATTGCAATACAGGTGAATAATTGACCATGTTATTTATTTTCTTTCAAAACTGGAAGTTTTATCATGGTTTAGAGATTTTAGATTTCCTTTAAGAAATCATCTAGAGAATGGGAAAGAACTTAAAAGTGATTCCTTAAGAATATGGACGGCGTAAGAAGTTTAAAGATCATCGTAATTCTCAAAAATTTAAACCATATCTTTGGTGTAATACTCTAGCAAAAATAATTTGCGGACAAAATGAGAGTGACAATTGACTTAAAAATCAATTGTCTGAGTTATATCTTAATATCAGGACCTCTTTGAACTATTTCAATTCGCTTGAAAAACACAAGTCTTAAAATAAATGCTTCCTTCGACAATAGCTCTTTGATCAGAAATATATTGATTCAAAAAGACAGATAAGAAGAAAACTCATTCAAAATAATCAAAGAAAACAAAAGAACACAACAAACCAAATCAAATTTTATTAATGGGATTCAAAATCAGAAGTACAAAAAAAATCAAAACAGAAAAATAAAACTTTTTAGGAAATGATGTTGGCCAAAGATAAACTTGAGCTTTTGGATCCACTAGCATATCACTATAAAATAAAGGAAGAACTAAATCATATAAAATATCATGTGTGAGCAAGTTCTTTTCTTAAGATAGTGATGCATAAGATGTTACTTTGACCAAGCATTATTATTAAAAATAAAAGAGAATAAAATTAGAAAAATATTTATTAAGATGAGTGCAGTCCTACTCATGGCACCTTGGGTCAGGGTTGAATTGATAGTTTAAATTTACTTATCTCTTTACTTTCCATTTAAAATTTTCATGATGATACTACGTTTTTGAAAAGAAATATTCAACGAAAAGAAGAGAGAAAAATATTTAAAGTGGACTTCCCTGACAACATTCATATTATGGTTTTCTTAGTGTGCCCACTTGTGTTCATAACTGCATTATTACAAACAGAAAAACTCAGAAATAAAACTAAAAGAAAACCTACTCCTAAACCTACTCTAACTACTAAACAAATAAAAAATACTAAGTGAAGTCATGCTTCCAATGTAGCCATCGGAGCATCTTCAATCCTGTAATGGAAACAAGATAAAATATTAGTAACAAGAATGGTAGTATATCGAAAAATAACAAAAATATATGATACTTACCAATATCATCATCATTTAAAAAAAAAGCAAGCATGACCTTACCATTCCCTTGAACATTCTTTAGATATGAATCTTCAAGCCATTCTAAGATCCTGTCATAAAAATCACGATGCAAACTGTAACTTTGATGAAATGGATATATCAATGGGGAACACATCATAAGAGGATTCATGACATCAATTAGATTATTGGTTTGAACACTTCCTTTGATGAGATTGATTGTTTCAAAATGTGAAGCATAAACATTAAAATTCGAACTAATCAAATAACGAATATGCAATGTAGAATATTTGATCTCCATAAGGATGAGTGCATTGTCTTTTTCAAAAATAAATCATGTAAAATCATCTTGCGACATGTCATTTTTCCATTCGAGTGATGAAAGCGAAAGAGCATCAAATCCAAATTGATAAGTGTTATGTTTGGAATTAGTTTCACCAAATTTTGGCATATTGAAAAGATTGGATTGTGGTGGCAAAGAGTAAGATACCGTGGGTAAACTATCAAATCCAACAAAATCTAAGAAGAGATCGGGATATAAAGAGTAAAAGGAATCAGAAATAAGCACATGAAAAGAATATCTTGAGCTATGATATTTAACAATGGTATTCTCAAGACATTCATCTTCATTTTCCTTAAAAATTTCACTCTGTTTTGGTGATAAATTCTTCAACATAATATGATCATTTAAATTTGCCTTTGGTATGATAGATAATTCAAAACTTTCATGGAAAACATCTGGTCTTTCATGTTGATAAGGTACGATTTGTAGATGAGGATTTAATGTTTCTTCTTCTAATTGTAGATCTATATCTCTAATCTGTTTCATTTGAATGTTAGAATTCTTAAGATCATTTTCATCACCCAAGTCTTCTTCAATAACCGAATTTAAATACTGATTAGAGAAAGATTTAAGAGAACGAGGACATTCACCTTGACCCAACATCAAATCTTCTTCCATGATGGTCGAGGACTGAAAATACAATGATTTAGAGGAAAAACCAATTTGATTATCAGTAAGAACATTTTCAATAGCTTTTTACCTCCCTTGCTTATTCAACATTTTTGGATGGATCCCTCTCATCCCGTGAATACAATTCTTCTTGCAATTGAGTGATAGTATTTATAACTGCTTCATCATTTGCGATCGAATATGTCTGGATGCAAGCATCATAGAGGCAATTTAATAAAAATGACATGTCATCAAGATTAAA
The DNA here is from genome assembly GCA_010110895.2 of Picea sitchensis. NCBI lineage: Eukaryota > Viridiplantae > Streptophyta > Pinopsida > Pinales > Pinaceae > Picea > Picea sitchensis. The sequence goes on from SNQJ01S0026621.1 coordinate 33,496, forward strand.
TTTACAAAGAACATGATGGATTCTTGTCGAAAAGCCTTTTGAAGATGAATCGCCATTGATTAGCAAAGTCTGAAATTCTTCACATAATTGATTGTAATCATATATTTCAAAAGCATCTAAAAATTCATCTACAAATTGAAACCAATAAAAAATGTGATATGTTGGAAAAGACTCAAACCAATGTTTAATCCGACCCCTGAAAGTAAAAGCAAACAATCTGCACAAAACCTTTAAATCAAAAATATCATGCTTGATGCATTTACACTAAAACTTGTTAATATGGTCTTTTGCAGATACATTCCCCCCACCATCAAAGGTGAGTTTGGACAAGAGAGAGACTGTCTTGTTGGGAATATCAGGTAATGAGAAGTAGAAAGCATGTTCCAACACAGTGATTTTGGAAGCCATGGAAAATTAATTAAATTTGAAACAAAGACTCCTATAAGGCCAGCTTGTCCGTCTGGACTGTCTTCTAGTGCATTTCAAGATAACACAAAAGAAGGATCTATAAATCTGGAATTATGAAAGGCTAAGGGGTGATACATTTAATCATTAAATTTACCTTGGCTCTCCTTCTAGCGCCATTTGTTGACGGGCGAAATCGACCATTCGTCAACTGGAAGAGCGAGTCCAGTCTGGGGTTGTCTAAATAACCCAAGTTGTTTGGTGTAACTCGTTCTGACAGGTTTTATTGCTTCCTTGGCCAATCTAAAATTCCTAGAAGAAACAAATAAAATAAATAAAAGAGCTGAAATAACTAACTAATTACTAAACACACTATATATATGTACATATGTTCAATTGTAACTATAGTAGTTGTATTTAAGCAGAAGATATACAAGTCTCATTTATTTACATGATTTACAAGATGCAAGTTTTAATAGAAACTTACAAAAATAGATGTGAAAAATGATTGCTTCTAGGAAGCAGATAAAGAAAGCATATAAAAGTATTTATTGTTTTTCTTTTATAAATTTAAAGAATCTTGCAAAACATTTAATGACACGTGAACATGTGGATAGTCAAAGTTGAACCATACATTGTAGTTTCAATAATATGCAAATGACATAAAAATACAAAGAAGCTATCATGTCAATGAATTAGTGAGGTGTATCCAAGCATCTGCATGAGTGGTGAACATCCAACTACCATGTTCAAGAGAGAAATCTGCAATGAACCTTATGACTATTCTAAATAAATTCAGAACATGTATTGGCAGCTTAGGTTTTAATGACAGAAAATGAAACACAAACATAAACCTGTGATCTCATAATTATACATGATTACATAAAGATAAATCTAGAAGCACTCTATGCATTTGATCATTCAATTTAAAATTCAAAGATAAATCTCATTATTTAAATCAAAGATATAATCACAACATTTGTATTTTGATGAAGCAAATGACAGATGGTATTTATAATATAAACCTCCTACACATCACAGATCATTTAATATAAAGATATCATATCTTCACATGTAACAGGATTAAAAAAATATAAATAACAACATTATAAACAAAAGGATAAAGCCAAAATGCATATATGTCATTCTGTAAAGTTTTTGGAATCTTGTCCATTCTGTACTCCTGGAAGAATTGTTTTGGATAATAGACTTTAAAGATTGGAAAAATTAATATATAAATGATAATAATTAACCATGTATTGATAAAAAAGACTAAAGATATTTAAATCAATGCATAATCAATTATTCAAAGAATATAAATATATTATAATGAAAATAAAACCATTTTACTTATATGACAAAAGCCATTAAGCAACCTGAAATTCCATATTCTTCTTTGAAAATATTCGTCCATTCTCCCAAAGATTCCAGCCATCCATTACTCCATTTGAAAAAACGTTTACAAAAGAAACAATATACAAAGAGAAAGGATTAAAATCCTCCTCTCCAATTCTTTGATCCATTGGCTCTGATCTTTCTCATATATTTATAAAATGAATGAATAGTCTGGGCATCACTATTAATTTCCGCCACCTGAAATTTGCCTCTAAAAGAGACCCAAATATCTCTCCAATCATGCATTTTTTAGGGAAAAACGCAACGCGGAAGGTAAATGGGTCCATTTTGGTTCTGGGTTTTCAATTGTTTCTTCCAATTCCTCATGGTTTGGCTGAAATCAGTTCTTCAAAATCACTTGTTTGATCTTGACGCCTTTCCAAATTTTATCTGTTGTTGCTCATAAAATTATTTGTAGCAATCCAAAATTATTTTTGGATCAATCATCTTGAACATATTTCGATAATAAAATCAAGCCATGATCAGGTCCGTATCAAATATTTGATAATAGAAACCTGTGAAACAAAAAGAAACCTAAATTAATAACCTAACAATTGTGAATAAAAGAAAATCTAGAAAAATAAAAAATGAATTTAAACTAACTATAACTTAGAAACAAACATTATTTATAATTTGTTTTCAAATATAATCTAGAAGATTAAAGTTAATGAAGAAAAAATATTAATTTTAGTTTTTTACAAAATCAAACAAATGATAGATAATTATTTTTTTATTATTATTTTGAAATGAAATGCAAAATGAAAAAAAGAATTTAATTAATTAGCATCACCAAATGATTTCATGAAAATAAGAAACCAACCAAGATATTATTTGATAAAGTATTGAATACATTATTCAAAATAGTCAAACTTGCTAATGAGAAAAAGAATGAACACATAATTATAATTTAAATGAAAGTAAACATTT